>WEIS01019820.1:0-11805 GCA_013389965.1 Todus mexicanus | reverse complement strand
CTTGGTGGGTACCTGGCACTTATCCGAGGTTAACCCACCAGAGATATATTGACACCTATTATGTCTACCATTATGCTATCAAAATGACTGTTGTAATAGTGGGATACTCAATGTCTCTTTAAATGGCTGAAGGTGTCTCTGGACTTTCCTAAGTCCTTCACTTGAGGAACAGTCACAGTCAAAGCAGATGGTTTGTATGAAAGCCAAAAGACCTGGAATATTTTATCTATCAATCAAATGAGGAGAAAAAAAAATAATAAAAAAAGTGAGGCATTGTGTCTCACCTTGCTGGAACAGAAAGGTTTTGCAAGTTCTGAATCCACCAGCAAACAAAAAAAAAAGAAAAAACTTTCTGCATCTACTAGCAGTTCTCACTGTAACTAAGATACTCCATGTTACTTTTCTGTTAGGGCAGTCATTTTTTATCTATTCTTATATGTATCTAAAAAAAAGAACATATGGCATTGGAGGTGATAAAATGATTTTTTTAGTCTTTAGATCAAGTGAAGCTACATATCAACTGAAAACAAATCAACCAGAAAACAAACCAACCAGATATAGAGAGCTGAGAAAGTGTCTCTAAAGCAGGTGTCGTTAGGACATGACCTTAGCAGCTGAGTATAAATCCATAGGAGGGTGAACATGAAGTGCTAGGACCTGCAGGTCTGGAACATAAATCACAGCCATATCGGACTTTGCTTGAAACTAATGAACTATGGTCAGTGGAGTCAATTGTTTGCTTTGTTCTCTAAAGGTTAGTAATGGAGCAACACTGAAAGAGGATGAAGTTACATGAATTTTACTTTTTTATTTAAATTTGTGAAACTGTTTGTTTATTTAGCAATTTATAGGTATGTTTGATTGTGTTTCTCCTGTTTTAAACTGAAGAGCATGCAATTTCTGTCTCAAGGTAAGAAAGATAAGACCTTGCCAACTCACAGGCTTGTGAGAATGGCTTTGTTAGAAAAACTCTCTCTCATTGTTAGACTTTTTTCTGCTTACATCTGCCCATCAACGAAGCAAAAGTTACACACAAAAAAATCCCTGTGAAAGGTTGGAGGCTGAAAAGTTTTCATGGTTGTTCGGAAACAAGTGAGAACAACAGAGTAAAGAAAAGATTTTTTTCCTGTTTATCAGTCAACAAAGAAAAGCCCATCAGTAGAACTCTCAGTTTTCTAGTACAGTAGCAACTTTATAATTCCAGTGAGACAGCAAACATGATGACATGATAAAAATATCTTTGTTGAAATAGTCTCTGAAGGAGTTTCCCTCCCTGCATTGAGGAGACTCGAGAGATGCTCTCAGCTGCATGCAATAAGCACACCTGTAGATTTCCTCAAGTTGCATCTCTAAATCACGGGCACTCCTGCTTCAGTTTTGCCAATCCTGGTGGACCTGCAGGGTCTGTCTGATGCCTTTGAGCAGTCTGGTTCCCAAATGAGATTTGCCGATGACATCTAAGAGCTGAAAGTTGATGCTGAAAGTGCTTGGCTTTCTCAAGACTGTCAGGAAAGGGCTGAATACATGATGCCTCCAAGGAGGTTTTCCATAGAGTCAAGCAGGAATGAAAGAGACAGTCCCAATTTCCACAGTATGAGGGAGGAAAACACAAACTAGATAAGATTCTTTTCTGTAGGTGGATTTTCTGGAGGTAAGGTAGAGGAAAGGAAGGTCTTGGGGATCATCACTGGGATACAGGGTCATGGCATGACAAACCAATGGTGTTGTGCAATAACTCAACATGCCATTTCCACTGCAAATCTTCACACTGAATCACTGCAGACCTTGAAGCTGACCAAGGGACATTGTCTGAATTTCGACAGCAAAGAGTGCTTTTTCCTGCTTGTCAGTCAAGGGATTCTCCAGCCATCTGGTTTGACTATCTCAGTCTGAAGTGACTGTCTGTCCTACAGGCATTAGAGAAATGACAACTCATTTATGCATATATGATTTTGCTTTGCATATAGCACAGGCAGTGAGATCAGGGAAGCAACTGCAGTGTAGACATTTGCTGAATTAGATTTACTTTAACAGACAGAATATGTTGCCATATGTCTGTCAGACCCCCAGCTGGAGGCTCGTTGGACAGAAGCATTTTACTGCCTACTCCCTTCAAATGAATCGCGATTTTTTTTAATTATTTTACCTTTTGGGGGAGCAACACAACATAATAGTAATGACAAATAAAAATGCACATAAGAAATGTAGTAAGGAGACATAACCATTACTTTAATCTAGTTGTTATTTAATCATTCTGCCTTTACTACTACAAAAAAACCAAGATTATATTCCCATTTGGTGAGTCACTTGAAGCTCAATTGCATGATAAATCAGTTTGGCAGATAGTGTTCAAAGAAAGCTCAGCATTCCCCAAATTCTGAAATGTATATGCCAGCTATCACTTAAATAGTATCTGGGATTTATTTTGAATAGACACAGCCAGAGACTTGTATTGGCAAGAACAGCTGCAGAAATGTTTTAGGCTTTGACCTTTAACACTGATGATGATATAGAGCTGTTTTCTGTAGTATTTACTCTGAATGCTGTTTGACTTTCTACTTAGCTACTAGCTCCAGACGTTTCTTCCATTTTCTCGTGTCAACTCTAACATATTTTCTCTATTAATCTCTTCATATTATTTTCTCCTGTATTGTCCCTCTTTCCTTATTTTTTTTAACAGCTAAATCACTGATTTTTCCTTGTTCCTATCTTAATTTAAAAATACAAAATTCACACTGACGGTTTCACAGTAACACCCTGCACGCATATTACAGTTCTTATTATCCTTAGAGCATAAGCTTTTGGAAATTTGAACTATCTCTTCTAGTTCTCTGTATTATACAGGGCTGGGAGCAGGGCTTACAGTATCAGGGGTAATAATAGCATATGCTGCAGCTTTTCAGTAATCAAAGAGATAACCCCAATTTTCACAAGTTCTAATTCAGTTAACTAGATATTGCCTGTGCCTATGCCCAACTAAGAAGTAGAATAATGTAGACTATAAATGACAGCTTTCAGTAAGGTCTTTGGATATTTATCTATAGCAAAGGATATTTTAGCCTGTGTATCTCTATATGAAATCATTATGTGCTTTAAAATAATTTACGGTTCCATTAACATTCTTTATTCATCTTAAATCATCTGGCTTGTTGGCATTCTACTTGTTAATGAAGCTATCTTCAGTAGGTGTGGGGATATTCATAGATCTCATTGCTTTACCATAGTTTGTTATAAGCCTCTAAATATTTAGTATTCTAAAAAGTAATATCTTCGTGGGTCAAATCCTAGTTCTCATGAAAACAACAACATAATACATGGACTTAACACGGTGATCACTATATCACAGATATTTTTCAGACACATTTGAAATTGTTTCTAGAACTCTTTTCTCTTTCCTAACATCTCCTGGGGTTTGACTTTAGCCCAGATACCACCTTTGGAGCTTCATCTAACATAGGTACTTATTTGTACTCTATGATCTCATGTCAATAACACCGGTGCTGTCTGACATGGACCGCTAGTCCATCAGCTTAGGTCTCACTTCATGGGGAGCATGGATCAGCTGCAGCAGGAATGAGGTGGAAGGCTTAAAGTGAGAACAGGAGTGCTGCCCAGGGGCTATACACATCCAGCTTTGTCAAATAACCTTTACAAGCTCTATTCATTAACAGCAATTTAGAAATTTATTATGTCATTACTATTAACATTGTTCGTCCTGCATGTGTGCAGTGAGGCCTCTAAGAATTGACAATGCCAGGCTGATAGACCCGTAGCTTGACTGTAGGGCCACTAGTATAGACTTGGGTGTCTCGATCCTGGTCCCACAGGGGATGCATATGTGAACATTTTTAAAAGGCACATAAGATAGACCACAAACAAGGTGTGTTGGAGGTGGCAATAGCCTAGGTTGGCCCTACAGGTTGCCGGGGATATCTGGAAGCTGAGCCCAGGGATTGGAGGAGATGCATCCATGTTAGTTGTGCACTCTGGCACCCAGCACTCCAAGGCACAAGCTGCGCTTGTGGTCACACCAGCTGGACACCCCAGCTGTGACCTGCAGGCTTACCTGCAGCAATGTGCCAGGCACATCTGCCAAATCTGATCTCTGAAGGGTCATTAGGAGACTGTGCAGTGACTGATAATGAAACAAAGCCTTTGTTCTGTATAAACTAGAGAATCACCTGAGAACGCAGTTTAAAAACACAATAGCAGAAAATGCATCCACTGAAAGAAAGGAATAGCATTGATGCATTCTCATTGGAGCACAAAATAGTTCAGCGTTCATTTTTACAGTCTCTGAATAATTTAGGAGTGTAAACTGTTTAGGACTTGACTTAAGACTTGTTTGCCCTTGTCGTATGGAGACTAGCCAGGGGCTGCTGAGGTAGCAGAAGCCAACAGGGAAACATCTGTGAAACACCTTAAGGGAATTAAGAGGTGTTTCTCCAAGTAGGTGACACTGACAACAGCCCAGCTGAAGTGTGAGGAGCTGTGACACTGGATCTGATGGTCATCAATGCAGTTGAGCTTATCAGGGATGTCAAGACTGAAGACAGCTTGAACTGCAGTGATCATGCACTGGTGGAGTTCACACTCCTAAGGGATACAAATCAAACAATGAGTGTAGCCAGGACCCTGAATTTTAGGAAAGTAAACTTCCAGGTCTTCAAGGAGTTAGTCAACAGGACCCTCTGAGAAATGGTCCTCAGGTGTCTATGCTGGGACTGGTGCTGTTTAATATCTTCACCAATGATATAGACAGTGGGATTGAGTGCACTCTCAGCAAGCTTGCAGATGACACCAAGGTGAGTGGTGTGGTTGATATGTCAGAGGGACAGGATGTCATACAGGGGAATCTGGACAAGCTGGAGCAGTGGGCCCAGGTGAGCCTCCTAAGGTTCAATGAGAGCAAGTGCAAGTTAATCAGGACAATCGTCATTATTACTGTAGGCTGTGGGATGATGTGTCAGAAAGCAGCCCTGTGGAAAAAAACCTGGGGGTTCTTGTGGATGAGAAGCTGGACACGAGCCAATAGTGCACACTTGCAGGCCAGAAGGCCAATCGCATCCTGGGCTACATCAAAAAAAGCATGGCCAGCAGATCAGGAGAGTGATCCTGCCACTCTACTCTGCTCTGGTGAGACCTCATCTCAAGTACTTTGTCCAGCTCTGGAGCCTTTAACACAAGAAGGATATGACAGGCTTGACAGGGCTCTGAGGAACCTGCTCTAGTTGAAGATGTCCCTGCTTACTGCAGGGGAGTTGGACTAGACAACTTTTAGAAGCCTCTTTCAACTCAATGCATTCTATGATTCTATGATGCTATGATTAATATTTGAATACTTTGTCAAGCTTATCCTCAATGCACAGTGTTTTAGCATATATAGAAAATCTGTTTATTTGATTGAAAAAGGATACTACAGCAGCCAGAGAACAACTGAATTTATATATACCCATAAAAATAATTTGCAGTCAGTTTTACTACATTTTTCTTGGATTTAAACTTGATAGAATGTTTTGGACATCTCAGAAGTTAAGTAACTCAAAAAGTCACCATTTTGCTAAGTTTTGGATATTTAAAATATTTAGTGCACAAAAAGTAAATCTGAAGCAATGATGGTGTGGAAAATTAGTCTTAGCACCAGGCAATTGGCAAGGATAAATTGAATATCAGTATGTGAACATATAGCTCAGCTACACAAAGTTTAAAGGCCTGGCAAGATACATAATTTCACTAACTGTTTCTCAGTTGACCCTTCAGGGTAAAATGAATGCTCTTCAGCACAGTTCCCTGGAAATTGGTAGGAGATTGTGTGGCATTTAATGCTTGAGAGGTTATTGAGTAATACGTGATTCATACAGCCATTTGTGATGCTAACTCGTAGAGAACGATATGTGGACTGATCATGGTCTTGCATATATTTTCCAGATGCAGAACTATCAGCTCATCCACATCTCCATCCACCTCAACAAACACTATCATGAGCAGAATAGGCAGTTGCTCTCTGAGAGCTCTCCTTCTGGGAAGACAGAGCTTGCACAGTGTGCAGACTGAAAGAGAAAATAACACCAACTGTACACAAAAGAGACAAAAGAACGTGCTCTAGGGAAAGAGGAAGAAAAGAAGGAGAAATGAAGGAGTCATGAGGTGAATATTCAAGGTGTATGGGGAGGGTAGGTGACATGGGTGAGAGGCTTGCAAACTGCCGAGCCTTTTATTGCTAGTAATTCTTATTCACAAGACACTTGGAAAAAAAATCCATCATTTCCTTGATTCAATTTGTTTCACTCAACAGCATCAAGGAAAAGCACAAGTTTTTCCTGAGTTCTCACAATCATATTTTATAGAAAGGGAATTCTATGTAGTGACAATACAAGCTACACACATTTCAAGTTTCGTGTTCGATTTTCTCAGAACAAAGAAAGGCTTTTTAGGCTTTTCCAAATAACAGTTGATAAAGCTATGCGCGTGTGTATACGTATGTGAACACATACATAGACACGAAGTATTTTTCAAATCTGTTGCACAAGCAACAGGAATGTTACCTAAAAGACTAGTTAGCTTACATAAACTGGAATTGGTCACCAAGGACCAAAAATAAAGAAAAAAAAAAAGAAAAGAAAAAAAGAAGACTGACTTCATGACTGTATAACTACAGAGCAATTATAGGAAAACGCTTGCACCTTTGCTACCAGACTCCCCAGGTCTTACTCCCTAACAGCAATCTAGAAATTTATGGTATCATCATTATTATTATGGTTGTTCATCCTACATATTTCAGTAACCTACAGTGCATCATTATGGGTCTCCATAAATAAACTTCTGCCTTTTATATATGCACCTCCCCGCACCCTGCATTGCAAATTCCATTCTAAATTGTGCAAATTCATAGGTGTTTAAACTTCTGCAACACACAGGAGTTTAGCAGATTTACAGTGTAGTAAAAAAAATAAAAGCCAAGAGCAAACCACCAAACTGTTAGAAAACAGACAGGCAAGAAAACAAGTATACTTCCCAGGCTATTGCATACACGTAGCCCTTTTGCCTACCACTGTCTTCCTAGCTTTATGTCTATCTTTCCTCTTCATGCTAGCCAAATGATATTTAAAAATGATAATTTAGCTAATGCTGAAAATAGAACACCTTGCAGATGGTTATGTTTGTGGAATCTACATACTTTTCTTCCCAAATGTCAACAGGGTGCAGTCCCACCTTTCTGAAGTGCAGATTCTTCCTCTTCTAAGATCAACATTTGGGACTGTAGTCTTTTGGCAGTTTACCCACCTTCAACAAGCGCAATCTTGCAAGCTCAGCACTGAAGTTTTGCTGTTTTCCAAGGTCAGTAGGAAGCCTGTGCTTCCTTGATTCATTGTCAAGCATGAGGGAAAAGCTATACCAAACCATTCATCTGAGAATGAGCTTTTACTTGCTAATCACACAGCTTTATGTAAGGACAAGCCACAGTCCCTCCCAAATTGCATGTCCAATTCCCTGAAGTGAAAGTATTTCCTGTGGAGTAGGTATTTCTCCATCAACATCTGTTCCTTCATACATAAATAAAATGTTTGCTCAGTCCTTTATTTAAGTGTGTCCAGACCTTGTGCCTCAGTTGGGGTCTTTTGTTTCAATTCCATTTTTTTTTCTAGCCTTTTGAATAAATTATTCCAGGCAATAGCCATAGATCGAGAAAATCCTCCATGGCCGGAGGCTAACTCTTTTGGTTTAAGTGATTGAACGCTAATTAAATTGCTAATCAGCAGTGAGCAGAGGATCATTGACAGGTAGTGGAATCCAAGTGATCAGAGAAGAACAGAAAACACCAAGTTTTTGCACAGCAAGGAATTATTAGGCCATCGTCCCTGGTATAAAACCCATCAAAGAAACTCTCCGCCTGGCAAACTAAATCTATTCCTTTTAGAGGGGTGCAGGATCAATAGGAGGATGCAGGGGAAAGAGAGTTTAGGGATAGTGCAGATGAAATATTTAGGATCATATATTATCTATTGGATGTTTAGGGGAGGATTGGCAGGATAACAAAGAGAGAGATCAAGACAGAACAGGAAAGAACAAGCATAGGAAAAAGAAGAGGAAGGAGGATTATGTCCAGCCATGTGTAAGCAATCAACTTACAGTTCATTTTTTCAGAGCACTATGCTAGATGGTTACAGCCAGCTCTATTTTCTCAGTAAATCCTACAGCTGAGCATGCCTCCCATTGAGAATGGGTGCAGGTACAAACTGCAAGGGACCTTGAAGTGGGACAGGCCAGTAGTGGGACACAAGCAGCGATGCCCCCATCTCAGAGACAGCGTGCCTGGGGCTGGGGCACAGGCCAGGGTCAGCTGTTGCAACCACTCACAGTACATGCCTGCGTGTGAATAACTAGCAAACTTCAGAACAAACAAGCAGACGAACGGGCAAGAAAAGAGCTATTGAAAGTGCTTTTCCCTTCCCTGAGGATGACGATCAGGCTCAGGAGTAGGAGTGGTTGGAGCTGGGAGCTGGACCGAAATGAGCAACCTTGGCTCTTTTGCAAGAAGGGAGAATCTCCTGGGTCCTGCAAGTTCAGTTACCTCAGATTCTACAGTAGTTAGCCTGTTCAGTGATCATTGGGCATCACTGGTGAGTCAGGGACACTGGATAGTGCCATATCTAACTGCTCATGCATGCAGGCTGCAGGGGCTGGACACTGTCACTTTGCTTCAACATTCTTGCTGTATCAACAAAGTTGCTTACTTTCCTGTAGACAGCAACAGGCTTAGGAAAACTGTCCAGACTTCCATGTCAGTGTATATCTTGTCACTCAGTCCTGTGACAATTCTTTTGGTCTCACAGTACAGGAATTGAAGAGATACACTGAAGCACAGGAGAGACAAGAAAGTACCTAATGACTGTGATGGAATTAGCTGAAGCACAGTACTGAAAGGCTGAGAAAGGGCAGACTCGCTGTCTTGAGAAAGCAATCAAAACAGGAAGGCATGCCTAATGTTTTCTGTCTTTTATTAACTGTTTTCAAGTTCTAATAAACCTCTTCAATTTTTTCCTATGGAAAATAACATTTTTCAAGCAGTAATATAATCTCAGCTTCAGAAGTACAGTTTATCCAGAGGAGATTTATTTTTCTTAATTTAGTGAGGTAAAGATGCATCTAACAAAAGGCTCCCGAGAAGTATAAACAAGATATACATTTTTATAAAACCTACTGAGCAGAAGACAAAATACACACACATTTAAATATGAATATATATGATAATAGATCTTCCTAGTATACTAATCGTAAGATTTTCACTTCAGTAATGTCAATAGAAGTGGTGAATGGAAAGAAGTTCAGGACAAATGAAATTTACCAAGTAACGAGAAGGCCAACTATTTTTGACAGTGACAATCCAAAGGGAAGGAAGCAAGTTTCAGGGATAATGTTCTATGCTTGAAAATAGACTTTCCCAATTTGATTAGGAAGCTATTAGGGTGAATGCCTTCTGTGATTTCAATCATTATGGTGTCCTGCAGAAAGGCTGCTGAACTTGGAAGAATCCAGGATTCAAAGCAATTTATAATGGTCTGAAGAACCATTACACATCCTGGATAAGACTATCCAACAGTTTGATTCCCATTAAGTGTTAATGGGTCTGGTCAGTTATATCTAATAAAGGAAAATCTGACTATTGCCTTGCATTATATGATACTCTTAAGTACAGAATAACAAGAGTTAGCATTCTAGTAACTTCTCTGCCTTCATTTAAATTCATATAAAATGGAGGCCAAGCTTAGAAATGAATTTCTGTAACAGCGAGACTCTGACAGACTCATAAATGTGAGTTAGAGGCAGCACTGTTTCTAGGCCTGTCTGGAAGTGCAAATGGCTTGTTCACATGCCCTATCCATCTCACCAGAGAGACATCCAAAGCTAAGCACAAGTACAAGACTAAAGGTGAGAATGGAAATTGTGCTATTTAGAAGCAGGAGAAGAAAGGCAGATTGTGCAGTGGCAGGAGGAAGCAGAAAGGATTGAACAGATACTCCTACAGTAACTTCTTACAGGATGAAGTGCTTCTCATGGTTGGTCCCTCATGCAGTTGATCCCTGTCTCTAATACAAAATTTGTAGGCTGAAGAACCATATCTCTGCCCATTGCTGACGCTTTGTATGAGGACAAGAGGGAAACCGAAGACTTTGTACAGAACAAATGGCCATCTACAGCAGGTATCACACAAACAGCATACTTGGAGTCTTTTTGCAGTCCAAGGAGTTGAAAACAAGCAGTGTGAGATATAAGCCTACTCTCTGTATTCAGTGATGAGCAGATGCCAGCATTTTTACTCATTTGTGTGACTAAGCACCTTTTCATAGGCCAGGACCTCATTACACTGAATCACTGTATGGTCATAGAATAATAAGACAATCTCTTTCCCCAAGATATTGTAAGACATAACAGATGGATTAAGGCAGTGTAAGTCTATAAGTCCCACTAGTAAAGCAAGTTAGATATTAGTCAACATAAGAAACTGTGGCCTCCACAATCTTATGTAGTTCTGATAACTCTGGACTGAAAAAAATCTTCTCCCTCTACATCCTAACCATCAAAACTCCAAGCTGGCCTAGAAACAATTTGAATACATTGTTGTTTCCTCGGGGACTGATATAAACATTAAAACTCTGCATTATAACAAATTTCCTGTATTATTAGGAAAGATTAGCAAAATAAAATTGGAACAGCATTAAAAGAATATATTCAAACATGTTATAAATCAATGTAATACATCTGCAAACTAATCTATTCCAAAAATAATCACAGCAAAATAAACATAATTAAAAACACCCAAGATGACATATGTCAGGACAAAGTATGCATTAGCAGATAACCACCACTGACTGTGAAGCACATAACAAGAACGGAAATGAAACTTTTTGTTAACTTTAAGAGGTGTCATGCCTGCTTCTGATTCTAATCTAGATGATATTAAGCTCGTATTTTAATGAACCCAGCCAGTAAACAGACACACTAACAGGCAGAAGTTCACAGAAGCAATGCAATTTAATTATTTGTTTACTTTCCATACTCTGCTTCACACCTGTGAAAGAAAGAAAAAGACAGAAGGAAAAAGTCACTTCTATATGCCATGTGGCTACTTAAGCACTTCTCACTATGCATACCAGGAAGATCTGTATGTCTTTTCTACTCAAAACCTGATCTTCTTGGTTGTTTCTGAAAGAAGCCAAGAGGGATAACCTGACACTAAGCTGAGATGTAGGTATCCAATAGGCAAATTCTTTTTCTCTGTCACTACTGAAGGGAAATCCAGTTTCTTTAAAACTAAATTAGCCCTCAATTTTTCAATTAATATAAAGCAAGAAAGCACACTTCTTTGTAATGTTTCCTTTTCTTCAACAGTGGTCCTCAGCCACTTGGCAGCTCACCACTTGCATGTTCCTTGGAAACTGCTTGGTGGTCTAGTGCCTTCCAAGAAAGGCTAAGTATCATGCTGTTGACCAAAGCGCACTCTCTTGTCTCTCTGCTTGCTTGTAAGCCCACACAGGTTTGGAGCTGCTGAAAGCTAATATAGAAGCGGGAAGAGCCACATAGCCTGCATAAAAGACACGTGATCTCCACATCCAGATGTCCCCATGCCAGCTTCTTTCTTTCTCCCATATTCTGGGGATGCCCACACAACTGAAGTCTGAGGAGATGTTACAGGTCTCAGAGCTGCAGCCTGCTCTGCGTGGTGCCCTGTATAGAAACATGGTTGCCAGATAAGATCAGAAGTCAAACTGACATAGCCTTTGCATCATCCTGAACTTCGGGTAG
>WEIS01019815.1:0-14857 GCA_013389965.1 Todus mexicanus | reverse complement strand
GACTTTCAAGACCCACCTGGGTGCATTCTGGTCCAACTTGCCCTAGTTGATCCTGCTTTGGTAGGGAGGTTGGACGTGACGATCTCCAGAGGTCCCTTCCAACCCCTACCATTCTGTGATTCTGTGAGTGCACCTATGCCTCGGCCCATCAGGAAGCTGGGATTTAGACACAGCCTGTAACTGGTCCCACCATGTGAATGCAGCCTCTTTGTAGGGGAGGTAACAAAATGAATTTGGGAATGGTGATGTGGATTTGGTAGTACCCCAACCACAAACTGTAGGATTTGGGAGATTCTATCAGGGACTTTTTATTGCAGGTTAATTTGGGGTTTTCTTAGCCAATCAATAGAAAGATTTCTAAGCTTGACATACAGGAGTACTATTTAAATCAGGAGTTACTTCCTCTGGACAAATCACTGAGAAGTTATACTTGGGGGTATTGCATCAAGGTTTTAGCCTGCAGACACTGTGTGGCTGCAGCAGGCAAAAATACATTGCAAACTCCTTGTCTGGCACTTAGGGTATTTTAGAATTGCAGAGATTTGGCAGGCAACCAGTAAGACCTTGTTTTAAAGCATCTGTGGTAGATGCATTTACAAAGGGGGTAATTTGAGGGGCGCCTGATCCAAGCATAGGTTAAGGAGTCAGGACTGGCTGCATTCTAATTCCGACCTTCACCCAGGTTTCCTTTTGTGTACACATCCAACACCATGGAGGTTAAAAGAATGTTCCTAAGGCTGCAAAGTGGAGCATGGAGAATTTAGGAAATGCTCATACTGAGTTAATCCTCTCCCCCTTGGAGTATGACTTATGGCCCTCTAGGACTCTTGGTTACACTCCACTGTATGGTATTTTTTTCCCATTCGATTTTTGTCTTGTTCTGTCTCCTGGGCAGATACCTGTTACGTAAGAAATAGCTATTTATTATTTTTCCCCTCCTGATTGTTCAGTATGGATCTTATGTCTTGCACAATCGAACTTATTTCCAGTTGCAGGAATATTAATCATTCGCAAGCTCTGGTAGTCCCAGCACCAGGTACTTCAGGGCAGTAATAGAGTTCCGCTAAGGCAAACAAGTTGATGGGTTTGAATGGTCTGATGATCTTTCCTGCCGCCCTGTGAAGCTAACAGGTTACATTGGCTAGCACTCATGTTAACCGTCTGTCCGTGTCTTATCTCTTTTTAAGGATTAGGGCAGAAGTGGCTTTTGAGATGTGATGTTTCAAAAGAAGAGAGGAAATATTTTAGCCCCTGCAGCCTTACTGGCACTTAGATGTTGGAGAACTGTTTGCTAGCAGGGTGCATGAATGTCCCCATCCAACTTACTGTGGAGCTACTGACAGTCTCCTTGATTCAGAGTACTGCCCCCAACATAAGAAGGACTTTGAACAGTTGGAGAGGGTCCAGAGGAGGGCCATGGAGATGATCAGAGGGCTGGAGCACCTCCGCTATGGGGAGTTGGGGCTGTTCAGCCTGGAGAAGAGAAGGCTCTGGGGAGACCTTACAGTGGCCTTCTAGTACCTGAAGGGAGCCCACAAGTAAGCTGGAGAGGGACTGTTTACAAGGGCGTGTAGTGATGGGATTAATGTAATGGCTTTAAACTGGAAGAGAGTAGATTTAGACTACATATTAGGAAGAAATTCTTTAGTGTGAGAGTGGTGAGACACTGGAACAGGTTGCCCAGAGAAGCTGTGGATGCCTCATCCCTGGAAGTGTTCAAGGCCAGGTTGGATGGGGTCTTGAGCACCCTGGTCTAGTGGGAGGTCTCCCTGCCCATGGCAGGGGTGTTGGAACTAGGTGGTCTTTAAGGTCCCTTTCAACTCAAACTATTCTATGATTCTGCAGACTTTGGATCAGTTGTCATTGAAGAAAGTAGCTCAAGAACAACTCTGGTATTAGGGAATTTTCTGCTCTATTATTCACATGGGGTTTGAAATAATGCCTGCTGAAATCAATGGTCCTCTTTTCATTAACTACAGTTGGCTTTGGATCAGGAGTGGGAAGATGCATATCTTCCAGAAACGGCATTGGATGATTTCTTTAAAACGCATCAAACAAAGATATACGACTGCATGGGCTGATCGGGGGAGGGAAAGTCTCATCTCTCTTTTATATGGTTGGATTCCTGCTCGTATCAGCAATAATTTAGATAATTAAATTGCTTAGTTCAGTAGTTGGAAGAGGCACGATCAACAAGCTGACTCTAAGATGTCAGATGTATTCGCTTTCTGGGGTGGGATTTTTTGTTTTGCCTTCTTTTTTTTTGCATGTATTTGAAAAGCTGTATAATTGGACACTGTCTTTTTCACCCCAGGCCAACCTCTTCTTCAGAGGAGCATACCAAGGACATTTAAAATCACATTATGAATGCCAGCATAGTTAGAACATTTATATGGCTTACGGTGATGCTCAGTGGCAGCCGACGAATGGGTGAAATTAAGCACGATAATAGTATCAGCCCCCCTTGAATTTAACAGTAAGAGGGACAGTTCCATGGTATAATTTAGTAAAATGTAGGTAAAAGCTCAGATATGTTAATGAGCAGACTAAAATCCATAACTGGCCATGCTTTTTACATTCAGCCTTGAATCACCCATCTTTGTTCTGTCCCTGTAGAGTCTTTGAACTTTTGCTCGCATGAGGTAGAAGCACTTTTATTAAATCACGCTCCTAAAATGCTCATCTTACTATTGACTCCAGTTTTTGTTTTGTTTTATTAATATTTGTGACTGAATCATTCCGCTGAAGGATGAAAGAGATCACAGAAAGTGTTCTGGGTTTTTTCCATCTCTAACTCACGTGGTTTTTGCTGTTGGTGACATCTCTCAAACCAGGACAGAAGAACAGTTTCTGGAGAGGCTGAGAAAGGGAATATCTAGTGTTTGTGCTAAAATTGCTTGCCCCAGAAATGCCGTGAAGTTTTCTTCTTTGCCACATTCTTTGCATCTGCCCCTTCTTTTCCCTTTATTTTTTCAAGATGCCATTTCTCAACAGTTTGCCTCTACTCTTTCATACAAATTTTTCCTCCTTGTCCCCTGAATTACAGTGAGGTGACAGCATTATCTGAGAAGCAAGGCTAGAACAACATCACTGTATGTCCCATCAGCATCAGGCTCTGCCTGGACAGAGAGAGCAAGGCAGAAAACACCACAATCATCTCATTTGCAATGAACAGAGGTTTCGTTTTCTAAATAAATGGATGTCGGATATTCCTTGGCTTTGGTTTAATCAGGAAGAAACTCCATGATAAAATACAGCCCAGCTATGTGGTTCAGTTCTGGGTGTGTACTTGATGCTCTGGATAGTAGAGCCCTAGCTCTGTTCCCAGCCTCAAGGGATAAAGCTCAAGAAGACAAAGCAGCACCTCTGAAAATGCAAGAGAAGCCCAAACAGTGAGCCAAATATTAAAATACTTTTGAAATGGGAAGACCTTGTTCATCACTTTTTCTAATTCTGTGTTTTATGAACATACATTTCGCAAAGAGTTTTTACTTCTTGTTCAGTAGAGAGGTCTTACCATGGGTGCTCAGTGACCAAAACTCTATACCAACCACCCCTGAAAAAGCCATACCAAGGCTAAAGGTTATGTAGAGCTTGTGTCTATCTTCTGCATATTGTTTATTCAGCTGTGAAGTGGTATGAACAGCTTAGTACTATGCCTATATTTTAAGTGTAGAGAGCTCACTTCGACATTTTCCAGCACGCTTCTCATCCTGGATGCCATTTCCATGTCATGTTTGCATGGAGCCAGAATTGTTCCCCTCTTTTTTTTTTTTCCCCATTGAACTATTAAAAACGGAGCTTCAGACACAGAGTCCACAGTCTGGTAATAAACTCAGACGTGATAGGATTTGTTAGGCTTTTTTGTAATATCGTTTAATATATCTAAATGTGTCACAAGGGAATCCCAAAGTGATGTTTGTGAGATAAAAAGAAAAAGGTATTTTTAAAAGGAGGTGTTTTTAAAGGATGTACATTAGCTTAGACCACTTTGAGGAAAATTATTCCCACATGAAAGGCTGAACTAAAAATAATAGTAATAAAAAGTACACATTAGCCATTTGGAAATAAGGTGAACTAAAGAGAATTTCTTAGTTTTGGATCACTTTGAAGCCTTAACTGTCTATGCTTTTGGCTCCATTTCGATCCTTTCTCCTGGAAGGGGAAATAAATGTTGATCATTAGACCACAGGAGGTTTAGATTGGATATTCGGAAAAATTTCTTGACTGAAAGACTCATGAAGCTTTGGAACAGGCTGTCCAGGGAGATGTTGGAGTCACCATCCCTGGAGATGTCCAAAAACCAAATAGATGTGGCACTTCAGGCCATGGTGTAGTGGTTGTGGAGGTGTTGAGTTGAAGGTTGAACCTGATAATCTTGGAGGTCTTTTCCAGCCTTAATGATTCTATGATCAGCTGCTGCTGCTCAAACTGGGCTCAGTCTCATAGTGACAGACTGAGGTGGCAAAGAAACCAGTGTGGAAAACACTAAAAATACTTCATCTCCAAGCTTTTTTTTCGTGCCCCTGAAGACTTCCTTGCCGTGATACGAGCCCTGCTGACGTGAATGGAGTGATTTTCTCTCCGTGATATAACCACACATAAAGTAGCTGCAAGTTAAGAGACTTGGTTCAATTTTTCATGCTATAAAAATGGATAAAATAATGTATTTTGGCCTGAATGCAAGAGTAATATTGAGCCACAAATGTTTATTATAGCCACCACAAGTTACGATTATATATTTTAAGCAGATGTTCTGGTTTGATTTGGGTTTTTTCTTCCCCTATTTTTAGCCTAAATGACTGTTCCGAGACACCTTTCAGCATTCATAATGCAGCAATGAGCTCTTGAAGGGTTTTGGCAAAGAGGGGAGAGGAATGACGCCTTAGAAATGCAGCTTTCAGATCAGGTCATGTAGGTAGTCCTTCTGCTGAGGCAGAAGTTTGTGTTCCAAGTGAGCCACATCCACCAAGTTCTCAGTCACATCTATCCCTGTCGCCGTTCTGCTGACTGACACCAGCTGGTGCTCCGCTCCTTTTATCCTGGCCTCATGTGGGTTAGCAGCTGGCAAAGACTGTTTTTAATAATATATTTATAAAACTTTGGAGCCGTGCAAGCCGAGACACAGAGAAAGGACGTTTTGAGCACTCAGCACTGGAAGAGCAGAACGCCGCATGGCAGATCTGGTTTCCCATCTCTTGCTGCTGCCACTAACCTGCTCCCCCATTGCCAGTGCCAGAAAACAATGTTTCCTAAAAAATACATGGGAGGAAAAACCTTGAACTGAAGGCTCCCGTAGCTATTTTAATGCTTGTCCTGATCCCTCTGCAGGCAGCTGCCTGATCGGTATTTCAGTAATGTACTTATTTAAAAGGAAATTCTGACTACTGTAGGGCACAGTGGTATGTCCATGCCCTTTTTACCCTGCAACCTTTTCCAGCTTCCTCAAACCTGAGCACCTCATTGTCTCATAGGGACACCATCTGGCTGAGGTGTAAACTACAGCATCTACCTATGCCCTTTGGATTTAGGGATGGCACCTGAATAACCATGCTTTTAGGTTTTGCCTCCTTTTTTTTTTTTTTTCTTCTCCTTTTTTATTATGTTTTAAAAATTCTTTCTTGTATTTGTTTTCCACTGCTGGCAGCTGCTTCCAAATTTGATCTGCAGGGTGCAGGGTTTATTAGATGTGTTGCTTTTCTCCGTGTCTGCATATAATACAGACTTTTGAAAATATAGGAGCCTGTATTTTGTCCTGGGAATAAGGGTTTACAGCTACGTCTTGACAACTGCATGAGATTTTCCCCCTTTTTTATTTCCTAAACCAGCATGACATGCACTTTATTTCTGAGATACATGGTAGAGACAGGCCTAGCATTTGACTCATCAAGACTGGTTTTGAACAAATGCTGACACCACCATTCTTTTTTGTCTGTGATTCCCACAGAACCCTATTGCTTTGAAAAGAAATATCCTGGAATGCATAATCGACTCTGCAGCAGTGATCTACAACATGCAGTGTCCCCGTCATGCCTCTTTTACCCAGCTGCCTACAGCGAGAAGCTGCTGTGCGTGTTAAAAGACAGAGGAAGCAGAAATTCCCTAAGAAAATGTGCAAAGAAATCTGTTCATTAAAGAAAAGATGGAATCAGGAGCTACGAGAAAATTTTCCAAAATGATTCCTTAGGCAGTAAGAGCTACAGAGTGGAAACTCTTTTCTCTTCTGTGTGTGTACACAGGAGATAGAACTGCAATGATTTTATGACCTAATTAAAGAAATAATAAAACAAAAGCAAGAAGTAAATATTTTGTTTATGATTTTTTTTTAAATGAGTTGGTCTAGCGTTGGAAAAGCTAGCTAAACTTTTAATCACGCAGCCACTTTGCCTGGCTTATTACAACAGTGGCTGACTTCAGTAGTTTCAGTCAAGGTAAACTCAAACCAGTGACCTTAAGCTGAAGATCATCCACCTGAGCTTTTGCACTGCCTTAAACTAAACAGCCGAAAGTTGTATTTTGAAACTGCTGAGTTTAGTGCTATAGAGAAGGACCAATAGCAACAAATACATTTATGAACTCAGCCCTGTATTTTTAGTGTTTGTCATTTCTGAGACTCCGGAACTGAAAGCAGCAATGGGTGAAGGGGCAACCGGTTGTGTGTGATTTGCAGTGGTTTATATCTCAGCTCTGCGTTGTGAATCTCCTAATGATGAATGTGTGGGAGGGCCAGGTCAGGAATGGTTTCCACTCCAGTGCGTTGATTGTGTAGTTGGCAGTGGGCTCAATTAAAGTATAATAATCTGGTAATCTCTCTCCTGTTTCCATTCAGGCTGCTGCACACTGAATAGAGCCAGTGAAAGACTATAGCTTTTGAAAAGTAGGTGAACTCCTGCCTCTTTGTCTGAGCAGTTTGTGTCTAGTCAAGTAAAATGACAGGCAGAAGAGACAACTCTCCAAAACGTTGCTCCCAAGTCTTGCATCATTACTGCTGTTTGTGTTTCTATGAGGTAATTCTTGCTCTTTATTTTCTTTTCTAGGCTACAGATTGGATTTCTAGTGAACTTCTCACCACGGAGAAAAGACAAGCTGATGAGAGAAAGGAGATATGGATATGTCCATTACAGGAAGATGCCGTGTGCCCCATCTCCTGGTTCTTCTCACATTCATGTTCAGCGGAGAGAGAACTGAGGCACAAAGAGCAGGTATGCGCTGTTTGGTTTACTGCCTCATGCTGTGTAGCTGCTGGGGGTTTTATGTGGCTGAGGAGCTATCATTACTAAGAGGAACACAATAAAAACCCCAAGCAAGACATTTACTGCCATAAAGGTATAGAATAGACTTTAGGGATGAAGACAGCTCAGGTTATGATTTACCTAGGGTCTCCTGTTCCTCTGCAGGCTTAGGAAGTTTAGCATAGCTACCCGCAGCAAAGGGAGCAGCACACAGTTTACTCTGGATATGCTTCATCTACCCTGCACTGACGTAGACATCACTTCCTCCATTGCCTTCAGTGGGAATCAGATTAGACTTGGTGAATCTGTCTGTCTGGGACTTTCCTACTGTGCTTAACAGAGCCAGGGCACTGTTCATACCCTCTCTTAGTTCATGCTATCTAGTTGCCAGCATGGTTCCTGGCATGGCTTTTGGCCTGTGCTGATGAGCGCTCTCCCCCAAATGCCCCTGAATACATTAGAAGCTGGTACAGCTCAGGGACTGTTCCTAAAGGCAGTCTTGACAAGGGCACATTTTTTGTGTGGTAGTAGGAAGAGTTGTCTGGCGGTGAATGATGCTGCGCTCCAGGGACAGAAAATGGTTGTAGACATACATAGTTTATAGATATAAAAGCCCTAAGGTACTTTGAGATGGAGGCTTTCTGTCTTTTTCTGGGAAAGGTGCTATTCTCTTGGCTTGGGTAATTTGTAAGAAAGAAAAAGCTTTTTTTAGACCTTCTCTTGGTATAAGGAATAGCTTCTTTACAGTTTCTTAATGTGATCTATCTAAGGCTTTTTGGATGAAATTTAACAGAAATAAGTACTCAGTAACAAAGCAAAAATGAAATCTCATCTTTTTTCTTCTGTCTGTGGATCAGTCACAGAATGAGTATGGTGTCACCATTTATGTGTTCCTTTGCTGATTACTTTAAATAGTTTTGGACTTATGGCTTGTTTGTGAACTATTTTTAGTGGCAATATGGCAAAGCAGTTGACTCAGAGTCTGAGTGGATGAACGCAACTGGAATTATGCTTCCAGAGAGTATTCCTGTAATTACCAAAATGAAAGTTCGCTCTCTCTGAATTATCTCCTGTATTCCCTTAACATGAACTGTTTCTGCCAGTAAACAATATTATTCTAGCATTCTTGGAAAACAATCAGTTTTGTCTAGTGGTGAATATTGCTGTGTTAAAAATGCAGATTAATATTTACTAAGAGCTTTTCTGCAGCATTTCATCATGCTGCCATCAGCTCTGTAGGCAACGAATCACTGACACTGAGAAAATCACCCTGATAGACCATCTTTTTCTTCTGTGCAGTACTGCCTGAATAGACATCACTTTTTAAACCTTAACCCTACCTTGTTTAAAGGCTCATCGTCCTGGAACACAGACAAGATTCATTCTGTCTGTTCCATTTGTTTTTAAATTGCAGTCATCTCACCTGCTGAGAGTCATTAAAATAAGCAACAGGAAGGTCTGTACCTTGTGGGTTTTATACTCAAACCTTTATATTCTCTAGTTAGTGTCAATTAATATTCTTTCAGACAGACTGGATTAATGTAATAATAAATTTGAAGAGGGGAGAAAGTGAAGATTTCATGCTTACCTTTAGCTGTTATATATCCTATCCTTTGTATTCTGTGAAAATCAGTCAAAACCACACTTGACAGTCTAGCTGATATACACAGATGTCATGTAACTTACATCCCATAATATAAAATGATATATACTGTCATCTCCACACTCTGATTACCTTTGAGAGAATTTTTTCCAGCCAGAACTTTCTTGCTCTGTGGTTAGAGAAAAGCATTCTCTCACTCACAAAATGCCATCACAGAGCATGATCCCACGTGGACAAGTTGTTTCCAAAGTGATTCCATGTGGATCATCTGTTCCCGATGTGATCCTGAGCGTCTCTTGGTGCTTCTACTCGCATAGGCACTGAAGGAACAACAGCTCCTGGGATGTACTCTGCTACAGAAGTTAACACAGCAGCACATGATGCTCATTTTTCATCATTACCTGCATCTCACCAGGTGTTTATCCAGCCATTCTCATGGCCGTCATGCAGTATCATAAGCACCGACCTACAGAATTATAAAGCCTACCTATGTAATTGCCCCAAATTGTGACAGTAATGCTTTTACTCTTATCTGAAGGCAAATCTTCTTCATGTGGCTGAGCTACCCATACTCTCCTTTCCAGTGCAGTGGGCTGTTCTGGGATTCCTGTCCTCTTCAAGGCAGGTGCACAGCCCAGTCCTCAGCAAACATCCACATTGGGTGCATTTACATCGGTGCTTTAGGTCTGATCAGGAGTGCAGCAAGGATAGATGACTTTCTAAGGGACAGCAGCCAAGAGCTGGGCGTTTCCCTGGGCTGGCAGAACAGGGTATCACCAACCACAGCCTGACCTACCAACCCCAGCCAGGGAGCGGGGAAGGCTTGGGGGATGGCAGCCAGGCTCAACTGTCAATCTGAATTCCCAGACAAGCTCATAGTGATGAAACTGGTCTAAGATCAAGCCAGGAACATGAATCAGCAAGTCAGGGTTCAAATCAGGTCCAATGACAGCATCCAGGGTCAGCCACTCTCCAGGCAAATCCACAGAGGTGTGGTGGGTCTGAGGTGAAGCCAGGAAGCCAGTTCATGGCTCAGGCAGGGAACAGAGGTGAGAGTCTCAGCTTAAAATCAGCTTCCAGAGGAAGAAGAAACAAGTCTTCCTTGAATGCTTCCAGGAGAGCTTTCTGAGGAGTTCACCCAAGGTTAGAGAGCTATGTCAGCCAAACCATGGAGAAGTGGTTTGCTCTCAGGGCGCTGAGAAGGATTTCAAACTTTCACGGTGAATCTTCTAAGCATCTTCACTTACTGTGCTTTGGTTCGTATCATGGAGCAGTCCTGGAATGATTTCTGATAAAACTGAACTGCAAGATGCACTTCAGATGCACGTATAATGGGTTTCAGTCACTGATGGGCATTCAGTTGCTGGGACCTGGCTAGAACTAGTCTGATTTGAGTGAAAACTTAAGAACCATACAGTGGGAATTTGACTTGTTAATGTATGGAGAGCTAAACTGTTCTCAGGGGGCATACCCTGGAGTTTTGTATTCTCACAAATGCTCTCAGATTTTGCAGCCAAAGGAAGTAGGTTTATCAGTCCCTGTCACAGCTCAGAGGAGACTATTAACATGGTTATGGCAGGACCAGTTGGGGGAATCCGGGTCCTGCCGTGAGATAGGATTCAACAGAACAGATCTGCTCTCAGTGGGATGTGGGTAGTTGTGAGCTACCAGCTCAGATCCCGGCAAAGCAGTTGGATTTATAGGCAACTGCCAACAGCTTAGGAGCCAGACAGAACATCTCCAGTTCAGTGGGACATAGAAAAACTCTTGTCACTCTGAGAGAAGTAAAGTGGCACAGTCACTGGTATGGACGAACTTTGTCTTCTGTCATGTTATATATGTTTTATTCTCCACACAATGAGTGAAATGAGCTTCTTACCATTCGTTCAAACAAGCAGGTGTAGTTTGTGAGATGCTGTGACACAAGAACTACTGGATAAACAAGGGTTGGTGATTGTGACCATAGACAAATTGATATTGTAGAACAGTTTTTAACCTTGAAACAAAGAATTTGTTAGGGACTATGATCTATAATAGACAATTAAATAAACATATATATATACACACATTTTGTCCAGTTGAGGCCCTATGTTAGTCAATTTTTGGCATCTGTGGGACATTTATGAATCTACTGCCTCCTGGCTTCAGAAACAGCTGGAGAATAGCTCCTGGGAGATCTACTTTCTTGTCAGGCAGCTGACAAATATATTACCAGTCTGGCTTCATAGGGCAAGCAAGCTGCAATTAAAATCCATTCACATTTTGGATTACACAGGCCTCAGATTACAAATATCATGGCTGGAGGCAAACGGATGGTTGTGAGGATGAGCTGCCCTTTGTTGTCAAGGAAGCCATCCCAGTGTTCAGTGAGTCATCCTTTAGTCCATAGTCAATGGCAGCGCACCTCAAAAATCAAAATAATCTTGTTACAAACACATATCATGCTGAGCAAAAGAACTGCTTCTAGCTGAGTATAAATAAATGACAATGCTAAAGCAAGAGGGAACATGAAAGCCTCACTACTGGCGGTCGGGATTGGCGTAGGCAGGGGCAGGGCAGGTCTCTTGGTTTGCCAAGGTCATTTCTGAGCATTGCCTGAGCAAAGGCACCGCAATGAAGTTGGAGAAAAATAGCTTCATATGCATGCAGATGGTGTAGGTGAAAGATTGAGCAGAGGCAGTTTAGTAGTGCAGGAAGAGAAAGGGTTTGCATTTCAAAGCGAATTGTGTGCTGATCTGTAGATGTTCTGAAACAGATAAGGTGAATCATGAGGAAGAAAGGCTGAGAATCTGCACTTTCTCTGCAGGATAGGGGGAGGGTTTGCTACCTCCTCCAAATTGCTCACTAGGGAGTCATGCCCAGGGAACATTTGGTATGTCTGGTACTCCTCTTTCATCTTCCCTTAGTGATATTTTCTGCCACTCCTGCAGGTTGCAAGAATGTTCACTATGACCTTGTCTTCATCTTGGATGCCTCTTCCAGCGTTGGAAAAGAAGATTTCGAGAAAGTTCGGCAGTGGGTGTCTAATTTGGTGGAAACTTTTGAGATCGGCCCAGACAAAACTCGTGTAGGTGTAGTGCTATACAGTGATCGTCCAACCACAGAGTTCGACCTGGGAAAGTACGAAACCCGTGAGGAAATCAAAGAGGCTGCACGAAAAATTAAGTATTATGGGGGTAACACGAACACTGGAGATGCTCTCAGGTACATCAACACTTACAGTTTTTCCAAAGAAGCTGGTGGGAGACTTAGCGATCGAACTGTTAAAAAAGTGGCTATCCTTTTGACTGATGGAAGGAGCCAGGATCATGTCTTAGATCCAGCCACTGCAGCCCATCGGGCGGGCATTAGGATCTTTGCTGTGGGTGTTGGCGAAGCCTTAAAAGAGGAACTTGATGAGATTGCTTCAGAACCCAAGTCTGCTCACGTGTTTCATGTCTCTGATTACAACGCCATCGATAAAATTCGAGGGAAGTTGAGAAGACGTCTCTGTGAAAGTAAGTAGAGCTCCAAGTTCTTCTACAAAATTAGAATTATAAGTTTCAGTTAGCATATAGGTATGAAAGGCTGTGATTATTTTCTTTCATTATTATAATTCTATGCTGATAATTACATTTTTTTAGTGTCTTCCACTCTGTTCCACTCTGTAAGAAGTGATTTTACTGTTTGGAGGGTGATGAAGTGATCTGGGTTCATCTACCTAAGTCAGTATTGACTATAGGTCAGCTGGTCAGCTAGAGAGAAAATGAGAACCCTTTTGGTTCTGATAGGGTTTAATTACTCTAGAATGTTTTGGACTACTGACTATGATGAGTGACATTTTATTTATACCCAGATTTTGGTTTATTTTATACAGGAACTGTTTTTTCCCCCCCTTATTTTTTGGCTCTGTACTGTTAAAAGAGTGTTCTGGATGTTGCTGAGGATGATCCTTCAGGAACTAAAAGGATATTTGTGCTTTTCTGGCTTCCAGCATTCCAACCCTACTGACAATTGGTGTTCACTATTGCTCTTGCTATCAAGTACATAAACCTTGGTGATGTTTTGGATGACTTTTAATGGAGAACAGTGTGTGAAATTCACAATATAAAAACAAACTTTGAATTTCCAACCTCTTGGTGAAGAGGACTAGAATGGTGTTATGGCTGGTATCTCCCAGCACTTTGATGGGAACAACAATCATATAACTCCTGCTTTGCTACTGATAAATCACTCTCTTCTTTACTAATTACATAAAAGCTACCTGATTTTGCTGCTTTTTGCGGTGTGTATTGTGGTTACTACGCATTCTTTGGGTCAAAATCATGAAGTTCCTGAACTTGAAAGAGAACAGCTGACTCCCTGTGTGATCTGCAGTGTTGTAATAACCAGCTCTGTAGGCTGGCAATTTGTGTTACTGTCAGGTGACAATAAGTTGCCTGAAAAATAAAAAGCAAGTCTTGTGGTGGTGAAGCTCTTTTATTGCTTTCTGTGACCTTCATTTGCAAGAAAAAAGGTGTCATCATAATGCTCTGGGCTTATGTATGGTTCTTAAAGAGCAGTTAGCAGAAGCAGGCATAAACCGGTTGACATTGCGCAGCAGTATCAAGGTGGGACTGCTTTTTTACAGCCTGAATAAAAATAGGTATGGATAGTGTAATCTGAACAAGATAGGTTACAGGTTGGACTTGATGATCTCTATGGTCTTTTCCAACCTTGTTATTTCTGTGATTTCTGTGATTTCTGTGAAATCATGGTGGACATTGACTGAAGGAGTTCGATCTACTTCCCTGAAAATCTTCTGTAATCGTGCACACAACTGGGGTGTGATATAGAAGGATAAACACTTCAGGTGAGCACACTCAACCAACTCAAACATCATCTTGCTGACATTGAAACTTGCCACTGAAACAAAGGATGAGACAGTGAGACCACCATCAGCAGAAGTATTAGTATAGACATCAGGTAACTTCTGTTATCTTCATATATGAAGTGGAACTGGTTTGGGGGGTGAGAAAGGGCTGGGGGGGACAGGACCAAGCGGTTTCTTGGGCATGGGTCCANCCAAGTGATTTCTTTTGCATGTGTCACTTTTAAATTTCATGTTAGCAGAGTAGGAACAGGAAAGGAGTTCACTCTAAGGGCTGTACCTTAGCCATTTTTTAAGATAAAACTTTTAATAGCTGTTGTAGTTAACATTGTGTATTTGTAATGACAGCACTGCATAAAACAGGAACATACAAACCACTGAGTGGGTGGAGAACGTGACAAGGGAACATGCGAAGCTGCTGTTTAGTTCATGAACATTCTAAACCAAAAGTATATATTGCCACAGCCAAGCGAGGGTTTTAATAGGCATAATCTTTTGTGAGCTCCTGAGAGACACATATATCAAAGAGCGGAAATGGTAGAAAGTGTTTTTTTGTTGTACTGACCAGTAATGAATCTTCCAGTCCTTGTGCTGCTGAAATGTAAAGAGTCGTGAAGTGTTGCAAATACTGGATTTCATGGCAGCAGCTGTTCAGAATCCCTTGTCTCAGGTCTCACTGGACGTCTGTCCTAGACTCAATCATTCCATCTTGCTATATTTGACTGGATTTATTACTAAGAACATGTCATTAAATGCATTAATAGTGCTTTAGCTCTCACTTGATCTTAAAGTAAGCATAGCAGAATTGAAAAATAACATGTGTGCTCAGTGGGACATTGTGGCAGTGGGAGATATTTTTGCCAGACATCTCCATTACATTCTGGACTATAGTTAGCAGGCAAAAATGGGTGATGCTTTCACAGGAAAACAGGAGAGATACATTCTGCTAAAAATTCCAGAGATGCTACATGCTTCCTAAATAGGATTTCTGCTTTTATATTGTAGAGATAACAACAGGCAGCTATGGAATATTTAAAAATACACTAGCATCTGCTTCTGGTAGGTAAATAGTAGGTTTATGCTTGTCTTCAACCCAGATTTAATTTAAAGCCGGATTTGATAAGTTAGTACATGTATAAAGTTTTGAACCTGGCTTGAAACTGGTAGCACTGG
>WEIS01019793.1:7500-11533 GCA_013389965.1 Todus mexicanus | reverse complement strand
TTAAGTTCTCCAGTATCAGAATGAAGTCTGCTAAAAGTTAGTAAATAAAGGCTTTCAGGAGAGCTTTATTAAATCACTCATGACTTATCAAGTTAAAACTCCCACTCAGATATCTTAATAAAACTTTCAGAGAACATATTTAATTTTCCTGGAAATCAGAAGGCAATTACTAACTACGGGAGTTACTGTCGGCTACAGCGCTGAGCAGCTTTCTGTAAATAGAATATTTACCAACAACTTGAATTAGTTCTCTAAAGTTTCGGTTTCTGAAGGTCAAATAACTATGTAACGGCTTAATAAAGCAGCAAAGAAGTACCTCTAAATATCTCCCAAGCTCTGATGGGCTTATATTCTGCTCCTTAGGTGAGGTATTAGCAAAGCTTATTTATTTTCATTTCCAAGGCTTTTATTTGCTCATTCCCTTGTGGTAAAGCTGATTTCCATGATGATTCCCTTCTTAATTTTAATACCCTTTTTACTCATCATATAGACATAAGAATTTTCCATAAAATAATGAAACCCTTTCAAAGGAAATGAAGAGAACTAGGAGAGCAAAGTAAACTACTACAGCTTACTTTTTCTTTCCTTTTTTTTTTTTTTCCAATTAATTGATCCACTGCCATACACATATAGGAAAGATTTTTTTACTTTTTATTTTTTTTTTAAATGAAAGGAAAATAAGGTTAATTAATATAAACCCCCTCACTCCTTGAGATGTTGAATTCTATATTTTATCCAGCCTGCCTTAAGTGCCTTGATTTCCCAGTAATGACCTAGTTCTCCTAATGAGTAACATTAACCCCTGGCTGTAGCTGTCCAGGACTTAATTGTCAACTGGAGCTGAAATAGGAGAGTTTGCCGATCAGCAGGTATGTGGTATATTAACTCATGTCATTTCGGACCCTAATAAATAAATCTGTTGCTAAGGCAACGGGAACATCAGCTGTATCACTTTTTTCTTCTCCCCCCTTCCCCTTTTTTTTTTTTTTTTTGCAAGGAAACTGCCTTTCAAGACGAGCTTTTAAAAAAAGGAAATTAACTACACATGTAACCGTAATTAGAAGAATCATCGTTTTTCATCTCAGAAACGTATCTACATTAATGAAAAAAAGGCATTCCGAAAGAGGACTGCTTTCCACTCCGGCCAGGATAACTGGAATGATTTCCCCCCACTGAGGGAATGCAATTTGAAGGAGACATCTGAGGGAGAAGAGATGGCAAAATATTTTAGCTCTTGCTATTTCTGAGGTTGTTCCCCTCTCCTGATGCTGACTGAGCAAACTGCTTCAACCACGAACCAAAAGCCCAGGCAATTAAAACCACAGGAGAAAGAAATACCACTCAAACCCAAACACCTTCACTAGCCTCTACGCATCTTCTGATACAACCGGCAGACCAGAGATCTTCTGGAAAGCTAAAAAAATACCCCATGTTCAACTTTTCAGATGAAATTTAAGTACCTGATTGAAATGTAGATGCAGCTGCTCATCCCAGTCCCGTGGAGGCAGTTACCTGGTTCTTTCATCGGAAAAGCAAGAGGAACCTGGGGCAACGCAAACGCATCTCCAAAGGCACACGTGACTTGGGGAGCAAAAGCTGGTAACTCACTGCCTGCCTCAGTTTCTCTATCTCTAAGATGGGATCCAGAACACTCGTGTTGGAGATGAACAGATTCAAGGTTTTATAAAAAAATACCAGGCAAATGCAAGTGCAGGTAGGACAAATATTTTCATGTTCTAATAGGTTTGGGAAGGAAGATCTCGGTGCTTTTTGCTTGGGAGTGATGATGCATCGCTGAGGTGTCTCAGCACCTCGCAAGTGAAGGTCACAGTCCTCTCTTCATTCCTGCCATTCTATCACAAGGTGAAGCATTGGTCTTAAAAGTTTCAAAATGGATCAGTTTATGTTCAGTTTGTGACTACGCAAACTAGGACAGCTCTTCTGAATGTCTAATTACCCACATCTCAGTCAGAGATCAGGTAGGAAGGGAACTGAGGAGAAGTTCAAAGGCCAGTTCTTGCTCTACCCATACAACGAATATAAACTACTCAAAATTCTATCTGGCTTTTTAGCTGAAGAATATAGAGGCAATACGACCCATCTTTTTGCCATTATCAAAATTAGAGATGTCTCCTCTGGACTATCAAACTCTAGCCCTTCAAGAAAACATGCCTTAAGGAGGATGGAAAAAATGATGCTGAGATGTCCACTATAGCCAGGGAACTTGCACACCTGAGGGGTCTTCATTGCACGCTGAACACTTCTACAAGCTTTTAAACACAGCGACCAAGGAATAGCACATCTTCTACTGGAAGGGTTCAATACCCCACATCAATCCCCAGCCTTAGGAAGAAACGTCAAGGTTAGACTTTCACCGAATGAAGAACCAAGCAACGGACACCTCCAAACTGCCCTTCAAGACAACACTTAAATCTGACCTTCTCAGAGTATTTCCATAACTTTCTTGCTACTTATAAGAAATTAATTATCTGCTCTCAAACTCAACTCCGGCTTGCATGAAAGTGGTTAGGCTATTTTTGCTTTAGGTGTTCAAGAAGAGAGGGTGTCAGCTTCTACTCAATCAGATATCTCTATGCACGTTTTCATGATACTGGTTCATTCATCGTGTGTCATCTATACTGCACCTCTGCTGAACATCACTTTCGTTGGGAGTATGAAGTTAGCTTGGGAGTACTGGCCAAGGCTAATAGCATTTATGGGTACTGAAAGGTGATTTCTAGGTGAAGCACCTACACTTACATCTTCTACTGTCTTACTATACCTGTATCTTGATGGGATAAACTTTGGTCCAAAGTATTCAACCGCAAGAGGAAAATACAACTCGAGTTTAGATTCACTGTATTCTCAAATGTCTATATTAAAGAGTCTGGAATTCTGAATTCAAAGGCAAGCAGTAACTACACAAATCCTGTACTGCAGTGCCAAGATGAAGAGGAACAAGGCGCTACTATCACAAACAGACCTTTCCAAGCTCCTTTCCCTTGCAACTATCAGAGGACTGATGTGCCCCATCACAGAAGGCACAACACTGACTGCAGTAGCTGCGAGTCCTATCTCTAAGTCCTCCTGAAGGACTTGCTCCTGAGCAAAGGGGATCGGGTCCTCATGGTGGGCAGCCACATGTTAGCACAGCAACAGTGATGACAAACCAAGCTTCCTTTCTTCCATGGACTAATTTCTTCAGCTTTTTTGACTTTTGTGATACTCTACGTTAAAAACAGGCGACTGGACGCAGCGTTCTCTCTCTACACACCGTCTTCCCTTAGACCAGAAATCTTCAGATAATTTTTGCAATCTAGATTGATTTTACTTTTTTCTTCTGAATTTCCTCATCATGACTTCCACCACCGTTCTTCCTGCTCACGTATCTCTTGCCCCATGTCCTTCTCCACATGCTGGTACATATGGACACAAGATAACACATTTATCTGATCTACCACGTGAATTGATAGCGGCTATTTGTTTGCACGTGTGTGTAAATTCGCAGATTCCCCGTGTGATCTTTTATCACACCCATGCAATTAGGGGAGGAAGAATTGATTTCTGACAACTTTCTCTTATCAAGTCTTTAACTGCTGAGATGATACGGCCCACACGGGGGAAAAAGAGAAAACATAAGGTTCGGGTGAACGCCTTGGGTTAAAAGAAGCACTGCAGGTCTTCTCTATGAAAAGTCATAGGCTGGACTCGATCATCTGAGAGGTCTTTTCCAGCCTTAAACATTCTGTGATTCTGTGAGTCCAGCCTATGACCAACCACCACCACTCAGCTAAACCCTGCCACTAAGTGTGGTGTTCAGTCTTTTCTTAAACACCTCCAGGGATGGTGACTCCACCACCTCCCTGGGCAGCCCATTCCAGTATTTAATAACCCTTTCTGTGAGGAAGTGCCTCCTAATGTCCAACCTAAACCTCCCCTGGTGCAGTTTCAGGTTGTGCCCTCTCGTCCTGGACTGATGACTCCGCAACCTCTCCGGGCGGCCTGTTCCAAGCTCTGGCACTCTCACACTAAA
>WEIS01019793.1:0-2500 GCA_013389965.1 Todus mexicanus | reverse complement strand
AAGGAAAAGAAGAAGAAAAACGAAAATCTGTATTGTATTTATGCCGGATTTCAATTTTAGCTGGTCAGTATTAATTAATAGCAAATGAGAAGACAAAACATGGCATTTTACATCCATCCAAGCAACGATTCCACTAACATTCAGTAAACGATACACTTAAATATATTTTAGTCAATATGGTACCGGTGAAATAAAATAACACCTTCACTGGCTGAGAAGCCAAAGGTCTCCAAAGGTCTCCACTGAACCACATCGCTGCTAGCGGCACAAGTATCAACAGGGAGAACAAAACTATTTGCCTGCTAAAATAACATAAAGCAAACATCTCTAGGAAGTAAAAAGGCAATTCTGCCAGAAAAGTCTCGGCATTTTTGCCAGGACTACAGCTAAGATTGGTAGCAAATACCAAATGCTCCCGTGTCCAACCTAACGTGGGTCTAGTCTGCGTCTAGTCTTGAGCCCAGCAAGTTGCTTCACTGCAGGTCAACGACAGCTAACGTAGAAAGACTGTTTAGTGCCTAATAACACGGGACAAACATGTACCATGACATGGAATTGGGTCTTCTTACCCAACTGTCATTGCCTGATCTCTGTAATGATCAACAGAAATAATTAATCACAAAAAAAACCCTAGAAGAAATGGATTGAGCTGTGCATCCATTCATAGGATAAAAGCAACCACTCCCAGTTTTTCACAGGTGTTAGTAAGAATACTAAGGTGGGGAAACTGAGGCAGAGCTGCTCATGACCTTCCTAAGGTACCACAGACAATACCAATGCCACTGGCTCTTCCATTTGATGTCCATGCTGCAGAAAACTCTTCCCAACAGCAGTTATCTTTGGGTCACCAAACTCATTTTTGTCATACGTGAAACGTAACATTCTCTGTAGATCTAGATTCATTTGATTTAAAGCAGTAATGAATCACAGTCCTTGCCCAGGAAACACTTGAGTGAAGCTCCTTCATTCAAACATGGCTCTTCTAAATGAACACGGAGAGGACCACAGGCATGGCCACCATGGGATCCTCACTCTAAACGCCTACCTGTAACTCAAGTTGATTTACCCAAGTATTATTTACTTAACACACCTGTTACTGTGACTACAGTTCTCCCAGATAAGTAGAGACATTTAAATTTTCTGTTTCCCTTTACTTTCCAAATGTTTACGTGCTACAACCTGTTTATTGAACTGTTGGCTAAAGCCAACCCTTGTTCCACTTTATCAATCTCCTCCACAGCTCTCCAGAGTTTCACTCCAGCACAGCTCATTTCAGGGATGCAAACAAACCACTCCCTTCCCTCTTTGTCAAAGCAAATATTCCTAAATCATCCGGATTTAGGAACCCTACAATAATCCACCTCACCCTACAGTGAAGCACCTTTAAACGTAAACAGACCCTTTTTCTTCAAAACGGCTACCAAAACACAAACACGCGTGCGCTACGTGAAATTTACTGCAGTTGTTCTCTCGACTAATTGCTTTGAGGATTTTTCTTCAACCCCATAAATCTCCTTTCTGAAGCTGTGTAACCATTCCAGGTAATGTGTATTCTTTGGCTTGCTGTCCTCTGGTGTATTACTTTCACGTCTACCTCCACTAAGCTGCATTTTCAAGCCGCTGACCAAATCATCTATTCTATCTACTTTTTTTTTTCCCCACTGCTCGCCATCACTGCTCTGTAAATATAACCAGAAAAAGTTCAAGCACATTCATCAGCCTCATCCAAATCCATCACCTATGTTACAAACAAGACAGGTTCCCACATGAGCTTGAGTCAAACCATTCCCACCTCAGTGACTTAGCCACCCTCAGATTCTCAGAAGATCAAAACATAAATTCAGTGTGGCTGAATTCCATATATATATATATATATATATATATGCTCTTAACAGTTAATTCAGCATTTTGACTATCTAAGCAGATTTATAGACCTAAAACTGGCTGGTGGTGCCTCTTCTGAATGACAGACACATCCCCAACGAGGTTATACCTTTAGGTATTGACGCATGGGAAATGCTGAAGGAGAAACAGGTTCGGGGATTTGCCCTAAACCACCAAGTCTGCGACTGAATCGAGAAGACTGATTTACCAAACCAAATTTAACTGACAGATTTTGAAAAATCATTGTCGTCAAGAAGAATTGCTTGTCGTGTGAGAGGTCGGACTACCCAGGCAGCCTGGATCCCCCTGCCTCTCTTTAATCTCCTGGTCAATCCTCCCCTCAACGCACCATTTCTATTTCTGAAGAGGTTTTCTTCTTCGTTTTTAGCCCTTATAAATCTGATCCGTCATTGCAGAATTTCAAATAATATTAGATAAAACTTTGCCGATTCCTCTCTGGAATAAACTCTTTAATATCCTTTATTTAAGCCATGTGTGTGCAATCAATTCTGTGGTATTTACTTGTATTCCACACACAGTATTCATCATCTTGACAATTTTTTAAAGTTTTAGGACACCATTTCACTTAACAGTTTTTTAAAAAAAGGAAAACAAA
>WEIS01019788.1:249-23422 GCA_013389965.1 Todus mexicanus | reverse complement strand
AGAGGAATTAAGGAGCCCAAGCTGTTGTCCTGAGCGAACTCTTATCTTGAACATTAAAGAACTGGTTGGTGTAAGCTAGTTAATGCAACAAAATGAAGGGAATTATCCTTCAAAAGTAAAGTCCCAATCAGATTCTTCAAATGCTGCTAGTCTAAAAATGAATCTCTTACCCAATCCTGCAAATAGTCCTACCTAATTTTATAATTCCTCTAAATTAGACTAGCCACATGCTTACTGCTAAGCTCAAATCTGTCTGCAGGATCTAACATATGTTAAATTATGTGTCTCATTCCCTGCAACCTATTCCGTAACTCAAAACTGCACCAAAAAAGGGTCCTGTAGTTTCTACTTATCTACCGACAATTGAAAGCAAATTGTGGCTGTGTTGCTGAAATTTTCGTGACCTGAAAACATTTTGCAAGGAATGTGTTTGTACAAAACCCCACTAAACTCAAAAAGGAGGCAAAATCTGTGTTTTCAGTGAATATTCTACTCTTCTGCAAAAAGCAAAAGCTATAATGGAAATCACTGCTCACCGCAGAAATGCAATCACCTCTGAATAACCATTTTTGGAAGTTCCTTGTTATAGCTGTAATTGACTGTGAAGACTTGTTTCTTTCGAACGTGTTGAACCTTAGTAATGCCTTTTAAAAAAAAATTTTGAAAATACAAAATTAAGTGTGATTATTTAAGTATGCACTCCATTTGGAAGGGAGGTGCTTTACGGAATATTGAAGCTCAGAAATAAAATTCACATCCCACTTGTGAAGGGCTGTCCTGATTTCTTTACAGATAACAGATTTCAACGTGTAATATTAGGCACTCAGTTAATTTGCAACTTGAATTGGTACTCATGGCTTCTTGACTCAAGCAGCTTTGTTTTTCCTGGATACAGTGACACGATGCTTGGTTTCTATACAAGTGAGTGGGGAGAGCTCTGTGGTGAAGCTGGAGAAGAACACAAGTGAAATTCCTAGTAAACCACCTAGCATAGGCAGGCTTACCAGCTACTTTCTCTCTTTTCTAAGAGTTGCTCTCTGCATCAGGCTAAAACTGGAAACTCGGAAAAACCTCAGACCTTGATTAATTCCAAACTTAGCATTGTGCAGCCCTTGAGTCAGTGAGGGTTAACTTCCCATACTGCCCTTTAATTGACCTCAACATTGGACTTCTGGAGCAAACACTGATAAGGGGTGAATGACAGTTCAGCTGCATGCAAACTCTGAGCTAGGTGACTGAGTCGCCTGGACCTTGTGTATCACCTTCTCTACTTGGGTGATGCTGCAGGCTCTGACCTTTATGCTGAAGGTGCTGAGCTAAATGCACCAAGCCTGTCTCTATCAGTGCCTTCTTGCTTCCAAATGTCAGTGCTTTTCTAAGAATGGGTAGTAGAATCACTCTTTTGACAGTTCCAACAGGAAAAAATGAAAAATAATCAAACTAGAAAAAACCTGCTGCTTTCTGAAATGGAGCAAAATTCCATTGTGGAGCGGAATGTACTCCACTGCAGAGTCACGCAGTGCCAACGCTTACCCTCCCATAATCAGTTGTTAGCTATTATCTCCCTGCTTTGATAGTTACCTCTCACCTTCTTAATCAAATTGCCATAAATAGGTCAGGAATTCTTGCTACCAGGTTTAATTCAACAACACCTCTTTATCTCTTACTTGTCCTAAGACCTAACCAATTTTCTCTTACATTTCCATGTGCTCTGTCCTCATGACAATCACTTCTGTTTGATTACTGCTGCAGGGCCCTGACTGCAGTTCTTCACTGATGAGATAGCTCTGGAACTCAGGGGGTTAGAGTTGTATTCCAAATTCTGCCCAAAACATCCTGACCTCAGACGGTACATTCTGGAGACACGTACTGATACTTTTAGTCATGCAGAGTATTCACTTACTCCAGGAGGAAAGAGTAAGCAGGAAACAGGAAAATTAGTCTCCAGATGATTTTCCATATTACCTGGAAGAATTCACAGGTTACAGCCCGCAAGCATTTTCTAGTCAACTTTACCTCTGTTAATATAGTCCTTCTCTTGTGGGGGACTGGAGGTGTGTTTCTATTGATGCTTGTGAGATAGTCTCTAACAAGCTTTCTGTGATTTTCTGTGATTGCTCTCTGACACCAGTCTGACAAGTGAGAATAAACTATTAACAATCTCAGTTCATTAACAATGGACCATGCTGGTTTGGATTCTGTATTTCATCATGGCACAGATTGTGTGTACAGTAGGATATATCTCACACCCTTAGTGAAACAGTGGCTTATAACTGTAGGATAATATGGAATAATTGTGGCATTCCCCACTCCCTCATAGGAATTCAACTGTCTTTCCCCACTGACTAAATGGAGATGTGTTCTCTACTGGTTAATGTATGAGCTTAGGAACTGGGGAGTCCAGCTTTTATTCCCAGCAGTGTCACTGATTTACTTAGGGATTTCTCAGTGCCTCAGTTTTACTGGAATAATGGTGTTTCTTATCTTTTGATAGGAGTGCAAGGAAAACCCTTGGATTGTTTGTTGCTTCAGTGGAAGATGAGGTTGTTCTACACTTACCGGGGGGCAGATTAATCATTCAGCTAATTCAGCAAGCAATAGCTACAGACATCATGCTTGCCCAGAAAGTTACAGTTTGTGTCTTTGTGTTTAGCACCATGCATAAACCCAATATCACTGTTGTCCCAGCCCTATTGGGCACTCCCTTTGTAGGTGTAATGGGAGTAATTGAGGCTGCTGTGGCAATCTGAACACCTGAGTCTATGGGGTTCTGTGCAGCATCTGATCTTCTTTGAATATTTCTCAATTAAATTTCCAAGCTGTTTAAAATCTTCCCATTGCTTTTACCCCCTTACAACCCTGTTACATGTATAAATATACAAACAAGTGCACACACATACACTTAAGACTGTTAACTTCTCTGTCCTCTTTGTTCAGATCGGCAAAACCAACAACAACATAAAAAAAAGAGAAAAGGAAAAAACAAAAAAAATTCCAAAGAATTGAGGAACAAGGAAAGTTTTAAGAAAGCAATTCCCTTCTTAGATAAATTGTTCTAAGAGATTAGAAATGACAAGGCATATTTGTTTTTATTCAGGAGTGATATGGTGAGGCTTATTAATTCTTTAAATTTTTTTTCAACACCCTCTCTATATATTATAATTATGCCAGGCGTAGGTGCCCAAAGCTTCCTCCCCTAGAGTGAGACTGCTTGGATATATAATCATATTAAGATGACTAAAGAGAGAAGACAGCCCCCAAAAGTGTTTGGAAAATGCTTTTAGATTTCATGAGTTTTTAGTCCTATATGTGTGAACATAGATACATAATGTGCATGCATACATATAAATGTACATATACACGTAACTATAGCCACAGTATCACAGTATTACAAGGTTGGAAAAGACCTTTGAGATCATCGAGTCTGACCTATAACCCAACCCCAACACCAGCCCATCGTCTAACTCATGGCACTAAGAGCCTCATCCAACCTCCTCTTAAACACCTCCAGGGACGGTGACTCCCCCACCTCCCCGGGCAGCGCATTCCAAGGGCCGATCACCCTTTCCGGGAAGGATTTTTTCCTAATCTCGAGCCTAAACCTCCCCTGATGGAGCTTGAGACTGTGTCCTCTTGTTGTGTCACTGGTTGCCTGAGAGAAGAGCCCAACCCCTGCCTGACTCCAACCTCCTTTCAGGGAGTTTTAGAGAGTGATGAGGTCTCCCCTGAGCCTCCTCTTCTCCAGGCTAAACAACCCCAGCTCCCCCAGCCACTCCTTGTAGGGCTTGTGCTCCAGCCCCTTCACCATCTTCATCGCTCTCCTCTGGACACACTCCAGCATCTTGACATCTTTCTCAGACTGAGGGGCCCAGGACTGAACACAGCACTCAAGGTGCGGCCTAACCAGAGCCGAGTATAAGGGAATGAGAACTCCACTATTCCTGCTGCAGGCTGGGATCCCATTTGCCTTCTTGGCCACTTCCCTTGTACACCAAAAAGACACCACAGAGTGTCTCTTTCACAAGCAATTTTATCTCACAAAGCATTCAGGTTTCCAAATGAACAGTTGTAAAGAACAGTCCTCTCTCAAAGTGCAATTAAATAAGTAGCAGAACTCAATTAATTAACCAAACTAGTTACAGGTTATTCCTACACTGCTCCACCATGTGTATTCACAGCACCAGCTGCCATTGCTTCTGCTTTTCCATCTTTGTTATTTTATTTTTTGCTTTCTGCTCTGGAGCAGCAGCAGCAGCAGCAGCAGCAGCAGCAGTAGCAGCTCTGGTTGCAATCACCAGCAGACACAATTGGCACGATGAAATGTAAAATAACAACACCTACAGTCTAGTCTGGCTATCCACTTTATGGATAACGTGCTGCAACAACCAGCCATTTTCTGCCCATGGCTGTGTCAGCTGCTATCCACAGTCCATTTTTATATTGGTATAATTTTTTTTTTCAGTGTCTATGAAATCAGGAATGGGACACAGCATGCTTGGAATTTGGCCAGTATCCTGTTGAGTTAGTAGAAAGGAAAGAAAATAAAAAGTACACTGACCCAATTTCTTTGATTAAATATACTGGGCCATAACAGCAAAAGCTAAGAATGTGTTTGTTCATTGAATCATTTTTCAGATGAAGTGGCTTTGGACAATACATTACAAATGGAGCTGGAGATCAGGGGGTGAAGCCTTCTCATCAGGCTCACCATTAACTTCAAATGGCTCCCTTACATCCCAGGTCTCAAAGATTTTGAGGTAGACTTTATTTTTTCTCTTTGTTGTTTTTCTACCTTATCTCATTTCACTGAAAGTTTCTGTCAACATTTTTTATTACTGTTTAAGTTAAAGGAGTTAGGTTTGGTTTTGTTTTTGTTTTTTAATTAAAATAAATCAGGTAGTGTATTTTTCCTTTGTGTGACAAGTACCTACATTTAGGATTTGCGGAGACTGTGTCCCTGGCTCTCTGGTGTGAACAGAAATGCATCTGGCTGCATCCGGAAGAGAGGAAAAACATAATAGCACAGTTAGTTTTTCAAATGCAAAGTGGAGGATGCACTTAAAATTTGATAATCATCTAAACTGAACAGCTTGTGCCTACCTTTGCCTTCCCCACACCTGCACCATTCATTGTGCCATCCCAGGCAGTTCCAGCGAGGTGGAGTGTGCCAAGGGGTCGGCTGCTCTGTTCTTGGATCTGTGTCCCTAGAAGGACCAAACAAACCCTGTGATCTCTGTCTCAGTTTCTTTATTCATAAAACGAGGACAATGATCTGCCTCAGTCTTTGCAGAGCACCTGGATATATCTGAATGCAAACTGGTTGGACACAATGGGAGCCAAGCAGAACTGTTCTCAAATGCCATATGGCCAGCGAGGTTGGCAGCATTCAAAGCTAAAGAAACCAGAGTAAATTATAACTCTTCTCTAAAAAAAAAAAAAAAAAATTACCAAAGGAAAAAAAACCCCACAAACCCCAAGCCCAAACAACATAAAAGAGTTAATTTGGTGCTAATAAAGAAAATGCATTTCAGAAATGCGTGGCAAAATAAATGTCCCCTGAAATCTTCCCACCTACTGGTAGTGTCAGAATAATAATAGTACCAGCAGTATGGTGCACAGCTCCTCCTCCAGCACATCGCTGCGTTTGTTGTCTTCTTCAGACCTACGACTTAAAGTCTCTGTCTTATCACCCTCCTTTTCAGTTTCCCTTTCCAGACAACCATCCAGAAAGCATCATAGTTGCAGAAAGAATTATGTACTAGGAGGGAATGAGAGAAAGATGCAGCTAAGTCTCTGAATTTGTATTTGACTTAGACCTGAGCTTTGAACTAATTCAGAGATCACTCAAGTTGAATCCTCAGCTTGTTTTTGGCAGACTCTGTCCTCAGCACTGAAACCCTCTGTCACGGGGGACAGAGAGGCCAAGATCTGAAGAGAAAGGGGAGGGATCGAACACCTGAGTGATGGCAACGACATTTTCAGGGAACTCATAGAAGTATCTGTCCAGGAATTCTCATACAACATTGGGTGAGTGTGAGCCAAGGGGCTTTAAGGTATCCTGCTTGTCTCCGCAGAGGGGTAAGGAATAGGGGTGTGTCCAAGATGATGGCTTGGGCAGTTCTGTGGATGAAAGCCCAGGCTAAGACATGCATTGGTATTACTCCAAAGAGCCTGGAAGCATGAAAGCAGGAATCCCAGGATCCCAGTGTTGTGTGAAGGGAAGGGTAAATTTAGTAAGAGACAAATCCCCTTGCGTTCTAGCCGGTCCTCAGAGGCTAGGGGGGCTAGAGGTGGCTGGACTTATCTCTTAATAGTTATGCCAATTAACAAGTATTGCTATAGGCCCAACACCAGATTTGCAGACAGCCCGTACACTGTAGGCCCGGTTCCCTTCTGGGAGCAGTCGGATGCACAAATAGCACATTTTAAGTGTTGCTATAGGCCCAACATTGGATTCGCAAACAGGCCGTACTCTGTAGGCCCGGTTCCCTTCTAAGGGAGCAGCTGGATGTGCAAATAGCACGTGTTAAGTGTTGCTATAGGCCCAACACCGGATTCGCAAACAGTCCATCAGGAAGCGGTCAGATACACAAAAAATACAATTCATTTACACTTGCAACATGTACAGATTCTTTGAGATTTCTAGCTGCAGAAAAACAAAATATAGCTGAAGAAAATACACACAAACATCCAAACATACACTCAGCGTAGCCAAAGCACAAAATCTGACCACAAGGCCCTTCTGGGGTGGGCGAGGAGGACAAACCCGTCAGCCTGCCCGTATACTTCTGCGTCAAATTCTCGTCCACACAATACCTCAGAAATAGAAGTAATACTTATAGTTCAGGCATCTGTTAATTTGTAAAGTGTGGAGATGGAATTGGAGTCAAATTCTGAAGTGTCTTAGCAGTTGCACAAACATTTCTTGCTGGGCCATCTAGCCCTGATGTCTTCTGCCAGTACCAGGCCATTGTGTCCCATCCTCTGCCGGGAACAGTTCCCTGCTGGGATAACAGGGAGCCGGTATTGCCCCTCGCCCATCATATCGGTGTCAATACAACACTGATCACCGGGCCTTCACCCAGCCTCAGCATCTTTTTTGAACGCTGGATGTTTATCAGCAGTGATGGCTTTCGATGGTCTGTGCATTGCTGCTTCCCATCCCCAGAAATTTATGGACTGGGCCTCAGCTATCTTTCATGGCAAGGGTCCTTCATGCTGTGATTTCACCAGCAATATCTGTTTTATGGAACATTCTTGTTAGTGGAGGCTGGATGAGCAGAGCTAGCAGTATGGTAGTACAACATCTGGGCACTGGTTTCAGGAAAACAGTTATGTGGCACATTTTTATTTAAATCAGAGATTTCACTGTATGCAGACTGCCAACTAAAGTCTATTCATTGTAAGAACTGACAGAAGTAAAACTAAGCGAAGAAAACCAGATGGCTGAAACATATTAAAAAAAATCAATAATCCCACTTCTGATGCATCGATATTTGGGTATGGACACAGTCAGAATTGATGTTTAAATGTCAGCTGTGCCTAATTTGCAGCATTTCAAAGCCACCTTTGTGTTTCAAATTCAGAAGGAGTGAAGGTCGGAAGTTTCACCAAGCATTGGACTCCAATGATACACTTTACAAACATTCATTTTTATTTGAAAAGATCTTCTTTTATCTTTTTCCACTGTAGAAACCAGGGTGGAAGAATATAGAGCAGGCATAAGTTCAAAGCTTGGTCAAAGGACAACAGTTACTTATGTTATCTTGATCCTAAGGCTCCTGTCATTGCTCCTGAAAAACTAGATAACTGCAAGTCTGAATTTTTGTATAATTATGTTATATCAATAAATTCTTCCTTTGTCTAAATCTGTAAAGATACTGTGGTAAATAAAACTCTTCACTGAGTTGGTTGTTTTTGATGTGTCTTTTGTAGTAGAAAGAAGACTGTGAGGCTATTTAATAGAAAGTGTTGATAGCGCAGAAAAGCAGAACATAAAAGACATGTATTTCCTTGTTGATGGTTTATATTTAAATTACCAGAACTCCAGTTAGTACGGTATGGCAAAGTCTCTTTAAAACTAACAGAAAAGTTAATTTAAGCCATCTGAAGAGTTAGTTCTGAGCCTTAAAATGTAGTAACAATACCTACATGAAATTATGAAAAAAATAAAATAAATCCGTGTTCCAACATTGATCCTGATAGAATAGTTTGGTGTTTAAATTAGTTTAAAGATGTCATTTTATTAATTAGGCATGGTTATCGAACAGTATTTTGGACGCAGAAATAACAATTCAGTTGTCCATTTTACGAACATCAGCAAAGTGGTCCCTTCTTTACATCTAGGAGGGGCTTCAGGAAGTAGTAGTTGAAATTTAAGCAAAAAGAGTATCATAAACAGGAGTTAAATGCAAAGGGACAATTTTAAAACCATTTACTTTAACTGAAGCAGGTGTCAGTCATTGTACAGAGGCAAATTTTTTCCAGGCACAAGTGGTGGCATTTGCTATGTTCTTTGCAAATGAGCAAAAGATTGCATGAAACAAGACTAGTCAGGATGGGAAAGCTAAGCTTCAGACTCGTTATGAGGTTACAGTTCCCTTGAAATCAGTAGGACTGGAGGGTGTTCAGAGATTTCCAAGAGAATTGCATTTATTTTCATCTCAGTTACATTACATATTATGAGTGACAGATATGTGGCAAAATAGAGTATTGAAATTTTACTTTAAGTTCTGAACGGCAGAGATAGAACAATGCTTGTGACATTTCAAAAAGGCTACAAAGGAAAATCCTAAATAGTTAAGGGAGATTGCAGAAGAAAATGAAATAGCTAAGCTTCATTAAAAAAAAAAAAGGCAAAAAAGCAACCTATATTTATAGCTGTAAAACAAGAAATCTTCAGAACTTTCTGAGTAATAGAGGACAAGAATTATCTCAAAATCCCAGGAGAAAAATTATTTTGAAAGTATGCTTTTTTTGAAGAAAATCTCAGACACACTTCTGTTGAGTAGAAGATTCTGTTTGTGAGGCAGGGGCTAGGAGACACATTAGAGGAAAGCATTCCCAGCTTGCATGGCACAGCCAGGATGCATTGTCCAGAGGACCAGAATGGGACACAGTTATGAAATCATCTGGACATGAAGGTCAGCTTATCCAGAAGTTGTACCAACGGGATTGTGGTTAAGAATCAAGCCAGCAGACAGTTTGAAAAAACAAACAAGGAAACAAACAAAAAACCCCACCAAAATAATTTAAAAAACCCCTCAAACAAATAAAGAAACCTTTTTGTTATTAAAAAAAAAAAAAAAAGACACACTCTAAAAGTCATTATAAGGTTTGGTCACTTGATGTTATAATACTAGAGTAAAAGTTGGAGATTCAGGATGCTTAAATCATCTGTTTAAATCAAAGGTGCAGGGATGGAAACGCCCTCTCTGGAAGAAAGCTGGGTCCTTCAAAGATTCTTCGGTACTGTTGTGAGTCCTTCAGTGGGGAAGAAGTACTTTATTTAGGAGCCTCCAAGAGTTGAAAGAAATAATCTGCCAGGTTCTCTTCATCTATTTTTCAATCAATTTTTCAAAATTGTAAAGAGCTTTCTTCTCATTTGTTCTGGATAAGAGGAAAGAGTAATCATATAGAGTCCTGAAGAACTGAAGCAAAAGAAAACAAGATTGAATTTATGACCATATGCCCCATTCATACCGAACCTTAGAGACATGTTATATCTTTAATATTGTTAAAGAAAACCTTTCACAAAGACCATTTTGACTTTCTTGGAATTATGTTTTACTTGCAGAGACTTTTAGTAGCTGGTTAGTTGGTGGGTTGGTTAGCTTATTTGTTTGTTTTCATTAGAGGAGTCTGCTCAAGCACATTCATTTAAAACAACAATAACTAGTATCAGTTTCAACAGCCCCACAAACAGAACTTGGATTTGCAGCACTAACTGGCAGCATGTTCTGTTCATTTTTGAAGGTTGAAGTTGAATTTATCTTTAAGACGACAAGCCTTGAACCTGCCTCTTCAGTTTAGCTGTTTGAAACATAACATTCTCTATGATTTCTCCTCCAGTTTTTAAAAACTGATCTTCATCCCTGTCCCCGTATTCTGGTTACCTCTTGTGATTAGCAGTCTGTAGCTTCCGTCTTATGACTGTAGAGGCCCCCTCTCATAGCACAGGAGTCTCCGTGTAGTACTGTTTACTCCATGTGCACATGAGTAAAGGGGAGACTTCATCCCCCAGGGTTATCTCGTCTGGATCTTCCACAAACATATCCCTTGTTTAAAAGAAGAATCTACCTTTTCAGCTAGCTTAACTTTGTCTAGACAGCAAATGCAGCCACATTTTATGTAGCTGATTTAGCCACCCCACCTGACTAAGCTTAAGTGAACGTGATTCACAAAGATTTTCTCTTTATCCTGTGTTTGTCTTTCTAACTTCTCTGGTTGCTTATTTGTGCGTGTACCCGTGAAACCTGGGAAACTCTAAGCAGCTATCCAACATTGCAAGCTGCATGCCAATCACCTCAGCAGGGATATACTAGTGGTAAAATGAGACTTTGGAGAGTGTAATGAGTAACGTGCAGTGCAGATGATGCATTTTTCTTCATTTTCTGCTCAGAAGTTCTTACTCTTTCTTCATGTGATACAGTTTTATCTGCTGGTTGTAGGTTACACAACAACAAAGGGTTTTTATGGCTGAGGATAGGTATTTTTCTGCCTTCTTATTAATTTAAAGAAATAAATATCTCGATGAGAGTGACCTTCATTATACTTCAGGCCTGATCATTGCTCCCTGTGGGCTCCATTACCTCAGTGAAAGCTGTAGACAAAGTTCACTCAATAATTAGAGGGACTGGAGTTGTTCTGGTCTGGGAACCTGACACCCCTGCTGTGCTGAATGGCAGTGTACAGATGAGGGATTCGAGAGCTAAGAGAGCAAACTAAATTAAGGTTGCCTGAGGTCTGCCTTGTGCATTAACTTGCAAATAAGGTGGGGACATCGCAAAAAATGAGTGATCTTTTTCCTATGAAGTGGTAAATCATTCCCAGTTAGGATATGTATGAACAGGCAGATGTGAGCTCCCCTGTGTGATTCAAACCTACAGGAACATGAGATGAATACTCTGTGTAATAAAAAATACAGTTTTGTGTCCACTGACAGGTCTAGTACTTATCCAACAAGATGTGCTGTATTTTTCTGTGCAACCATCTGTTCAGAAAAAGAGATTACACATACAAAATTAATAGAATATAAAATACGTATAAATATATATATTTGCATACACACGAGCACATAAATATGTATGTGTGCAGATATCTGAACTAATCAATGCATAGCCAGAGTACTTAATACAAGGAGAAAATATTTTACTGTTAAATTCATGGACAAAATTCAAGTGCTCAGCAGCATAGTCCTTCTACGTTATCACCTACAATTGTCCAGAAGGACTATCCAGAAGCGTGACTTGCAGACAACCTGCTCTATAGCACCCAGACAAACCAGATCAGGGCTTAGAGTGGGCATCCACAGAGCTTATCTGAATACCTCTCAGAAAGACTGCATTAAGTTGGGATTTTCTAAGAAAAGTAAAGCCATACATAGACTATAAAGGAGAGCTAGAGGCAGATACGAGTGAAGATGCTTAAAATGAGACTTTGGAGGACTTTGTGCAATGCAGACCTGCTTGTCAGTAATGCAGCCTACCTCTATCTGTGATCTGCTGGCAGTGGTGGGCTTTGTGGCTTCTGTGGTCTTTCACAATATGTTAGTTCTCCGAAAAAACTCTGCTTAATTTCCAGCTTCCTGCATCTGCTTGTGTTAGCATGCAGTTATGGCATCTGGCCCACCTGCAAGCCCAAAACCAGGAAGAGCTGCTGCATGTGGAGGTGCTCTCATTGCATTCCAATCCATATCAACTGCACAGGGCATTTCCCTAATGTCATTGAGGCCGTTTCATCTTTAAAATGTGGTTTTAAGCATCTCACTTTCCTGGAGAGTATATTGACAACCAAACCTTTTAGTTACATGGCCTTGGGGAGGGGGGTAGGAAGGTGAGACTGCCTTTCATCTCCCCTTTTGAAGCAGTGTGCCGCTGTGCAGAGGGGAATGTCCTTGGACAAAAGGAGATTGAGGGGGCACCTCATTCATGGTTCAAAATATGGAAAGGGTGAGTGTCGGGAGGATGGAGCCAGACTCTTCTCGATGGCACCCAGTGATAGGACAAGGGGTAATGGGTGTGAGCTGGAACACAGGAGGTTCCACTGGAGTATGAGGAGGAACTTGTTTGCAGTGAGGGTGCCAGAGCCTGGCCCAGGCTGCCCAGGGGGGTTGTGGAGTCTCCTTCTCTGGAGACGTTTCCAACCCGCCTGGATGAGTTCCTGTGGGACTTGGTCTGGGTGATCCTGCTGTGGCAATGGGGGGATTGGACTGGATGAGCTTTCGAGGGCCCTTCCAAACCCCAACATTCTGTGAATCTGTGAATGTCAGACGACTCCACTGACCTTTCTAGCTTTTCAGGTTTCTGAGTGAGGGGAAGCAGCCAGCAGAGCCACTCTCATATGCCCAAATGGTGGGTGCCTGTCTCTCCAGGCTCCCCTAGGAGCCTAGCCTGCCTTTGTCTGAGGGGCAGGCAGGAGGTGTGAATGATCTGTTTGCATCCACCTATTTTGGCATTGCGAGAGATTAGAGCAGAGCGCAGCAGTATTGGAAGAGGGTGTTACTGTGAAGGCACACAGGACAGATTGGCAAAGCTCACTTTCTAATAAGGATGTCATCTTAAGCAATCCTCACCCCTTCATCTATTTTCTTCCACAACAGCCTTTCTTTGCACTTCTGTTTGTGCTAGTTTATTTTTCAAATGGAAGCAATTCCTCTATCCAGGTTGCAAGAAGAGACAGTGCTAGAAGAAGTGAGGGTGTGGCAGGGAAAAATTAACAACAGGAAAAGAAGGTAAGCAGTGACTCCAAACCCTCTTCTAAACCACACTGCTACTGAATATAGAGCTGTTGCCAGAGGGTGCCATTAATTGTTTCCCTCAGGACAGAAAATGTCTTCTCAATTCTCCACTTAGCTCCTTTTTTGGATGCTACTCCTTGGCTTTTCTTCCTTTCTCTGTCATTACGCCAAGCTCCTTTTGGCCCTCTGCTCACAGGTGTGCTTTATGCTAAGCTCACCAAGCACGTGGGATTGTTCCTGCCATTCTCTGATTCCTTGGTTTATTACATCAGCTGAAGGAGTCCTCTCCTGCATTTGTTTCTTCCTGGTGTAGATTACTCCTTTGTTTTAAGCTGTTTGGATGTGGTCTCTGACACACTCAATGCTGTTGGGTGTTTAAGGACCACCTGTTAATCCTGTCTGGTCACCAAGCTGTCGCCAGCCTCCACCTCCTCCTGTTTGCATGGCTGTGGGTGAGGTGAGGCAAGATAAGCAGAACGTACGATGTGTTAGGAGGAGATTTATACCATATTTGACAGCATTACCCTCTTAATGGCTGCCAAGAATATGATTGGCATAGTTTTCTTGGGTCTTTCTCTGATCTCAGATGTAAATTTGATATGTGTTCAGGCAAGCACATATTTCAGAAGAATTTTAAAGAAGATTTTATTCCACAAATAACTGCATTACAAGTATTTACTCTGCTGAATTGATCACCAGCCATCTTCGCAATTTCTCTTTATTTGAGGTGAGTAATCATGGTGTCATCTTTAATAGTGCAGCTGTTTACAGGAATTGGAAATTAAAAATCCCAACTGTGAACATTCAATGAATTTACTCCCATGTTCTTGTTTAGGAAATGGAAGAGTAACCTGGTAAGAGTCACATATATAATTGGGGTTTAAAATAACTCACCTGTGTTATAATCTGTAGTTAGGAGCATTAGGGTAATTTGTTGTTGGTGGGGGTTTTTTGTTCTAACTCGTGGTACTGAAATCTATTGCAATGATCCATTTTGAACTTAACATCTCCCCCTCCACTTTCTTTCATAAAGAACATCTCTACATTCTGCCTCCTTAGTGTCAAATTTTCAAAATGTTGCCTCACAAGTATATAACATCATAACTCCTAAATGTAATGTGTAGTTACACTCCTGGGTGGTGCTTTCAACTTTTGAAGAGGAAATTTTTGAAGGAAAAAAAGGCAGCTAGGTAGCTTGATATGAATTACAGATCTCTTTTTGTATTGTAAACTCCTTCCTCTAACATATTGTGGCATCGAATACACACACATTCTGTGTCTGCAATTTTCTATATTTGATATATGCTTTGACTAGGCAAATTTCTGTACTCCCTCTTGATGGAAGACAGAATATTTACTTAGTTTAAGTAAATATATGATATATTAGTGTTCGTCATTGCTCGCCTAACTAAAGAAAGTAAAAACTACTTTACCCCTGTGTATTCTCCAGGCAACATGAAAACATTTACCAAAAAAAAAAAAAGAAGTACTTAGAGAGAAGAGAATGGAAAAAAAATGGATTAAAAAGAAAATAAATAAGAGTTTTCTTCTATGCAGAGCATGCATGGCAGTAAAAAAGAGAACAAAGAAGAAGTGCTAAGGGGCAATGGTGTCCTGAACTCCTTTGCTACCGTGTGACCAGGTAAAACGCCACTTTATTTTCTGGGATGAGGTCAGCTCCATTATTTGCTTTCTCTGAGTCAGAGATCAGCTGCAGAAATATCAGCGTACTTGACAGAAAGGAGTCAAAGGAACACAAAGCAGCAGGGTGGCAAAGTAGCGTACAGCCCCGAGACTGAGCAACACGTCACACAGGCTTGAATGACAGCGTATAAAAAGGAAATGCAAGAACTGCAGAGAGAAAGGGACTTTTCTTGGGACTAAGGGTCCAGTGCCTCTGAGCTTTTGTTAAGCACTAATAATATGATGAACAAAAAGATACAGTAGCAGGTAGTACTGAAAGTTCAAGGATTGCTTAACTCTCAAGCCATGCCATCAGAAAACAAGATGGGAGAGGGGGTAACATCAAGGGATGGAAAAGGAAGGATAGGGAAGGGGAGAGAGGGAAGACAGACAAATGTGGGTGACATCTTGCAGCCTGAGAAAAAACAAAAAAATTATTAGTGCTTCCCAGTCAGTCACCAAGACAACAGCAGATTGGATTTGGAGCTGCCTGTAATAATTTATGACTACTTTGTCTTGGTTGGATTATTATGTTGCTTTGCCTGCTTGTGTTGGATTCATTAGCTTGGCAAGAGTTTCAGCCAGAAAGACAAGGTAGAGGGAGAAGAAGGCGGGAATTTGGGGAAATTTCAATCAACAAAAGGGTGATATAAAAATACTGGTGAACTTGAAAAAGGTCATCTATCATTCTTATTGTTTTGGACATCTGTTGTGCTATGTTTTCTTTCCAGTGGTAAGAGAGACACACACACACACAAACAGCAGTGACAATGAAATCCCTGGTTATTATGAAAGGACCCTCTGGTCCCTGTATCCACTGCTGATCTCAAGCTCCCTAAATGAAAGGTCAAAAGTGTGCCAGGGCCTAGTGGGACCTCTTGGCCCCAACAGCCAGCTGGACGGAAAATCCTGGTGTTTGCACCCCTGGAGGGCAAGGTGGCAGGCCCAGTGCTCAGAGAGGTGGGAGGCATTAGAGAAGCTGAAGTGGGATGCTGTGTCACAGATGTGTGGTACATTTTGAACACCGGAATGACAGCAGTAGCAGGGCAGCTGAAATGAGCTGCCTGCAAACACCAGTTCAGGAAGTAACCTAAAAGTGGCACAGCATGGACAAGCATCAGGCAATGTGCTGCTCTTAGCACTTCAGGCAGTTGGAGGATGGAGAGCGACTGTGAGGGGAGGATGCCCTTTCACAGCAGGCAAACAACTGAGTGACAAAAATCCTGTTAGTCCATTCCTGCTGGGACACCCACACCTGTTAGAGGCAAAGATGGTAAGTTGCACACACAGGCCAATTGCTCACCATATGGTCTAATTTCCTTTGGATACAGTGTGTGGCAAAATACAGAAAAATACCATCCTACAGCATGCAAATCAAATGCAGAGTTATGGCGCTGGACCTGCTAGACTCGCTTTTTTGAAAGTCAAAGGTTTTACTGGGGATTGGGTGTCCTACAGTGTTCCATTTCTGGAACACCTGAAAGGTATATTAAAACCTCCAAGCAACAATAGAAAGAGAGCGTTAATGAAGGCAGGAAAACCCTTCTGCACCTCTATAATGGATGGTAGAATTCAATGGTGGAAGATCTGTCTGTTCTGCTCCACCCGTAAACCTACCCAGCTTCATCACTAAAATAACCACACTTCCGCTCAAGCATTTAAGAGACCCAGACACCACTGATTCCCCTCCCTGCATGCCCAAGTTTTATGGCTTCAGTAAAATGACAAATGCGAGGAAGGAGCAGTTTGATATGTGCCATGCTTTGCACATTGCACCGATTTTATCACCTCTAACATTTTAAGTTGACAAGGTAGAAAACATCCTGTCTCTATGAATACAAAACACCAGTACAACATGGATGTGTCTGAACACTTGAAATTAGTACACATCCTCCACAAATGTATTTGTGGAAATAATTCAGTATTGTAGCCTAACTGCTTGAGTTGAACCATCCATTTATATGCCTGTATTTCTCTTGATTTGTGGCTTTCCCTTTCAAAAGGTTCTATAGCAGACCTCTTTCCTCCCGAGGTTGAGCCTAGCTTAGAATACTACTTTAGGATTACAATAAATAAACTTACAAAAAACATAAACAAGAGAAAGAAATGTCCATGCTGAGCCATTAATCATTTTTCTTTCACTTCTTTTTTTCTCTCAACAGCTATTTCAGTAGCCCTTTATGAACCCCAAATGTTCCTTACTCTTCTGTGGCAAGCACTTTGTGAATTGTTTATTAGCTTGGAAAACTGTTTCTGTCTCTCAGGACAGGCGTCAGTAGGAGCTATCTGGGACAAATACTATGTGAGGAAAGTGCCTTTACGCATTAGGAACCAGTGAACTATTCCAAATGATCCAGTGCTATGAACCACGCTGAACTGAAGACCAGCAAGTGTTACCTTCCATCTTTTCTACTGACTTTAGTGTTGTCTTCATTATCATCTTCTGTTGTCCCTTGCCAATTCACTCAGCAGTTTGCCTCCTGTGCTACACACCAGCTGACAGATCTATCCTTTTCATTTCACATACTCATAAAGCCTTGGGCGCTGCTTTCTAGAGATATTTATACAGCTCTGGGACCCAGTTGCTAGAAAAGTAGTTTGTACTGAATATTTGTTACATGTTCTACAAGTTCCCACGTGCTCTTTTACTTTGCATAGACTAAAACAAGAGGTGCTGATGCTTTGTATGTATTTTGTATGAAACTTAAACAGTGCACCTTGCTGTATTCTGACAGTGTTTCAAAGATTTTCTCCGTAACAGTATGAATTACATGAGAAACAATTCTCCCATATGCCACAGTACCTTCAAAACCCAGCTACTGCCAAGTTTCTTCATTTCCTCCAAGCAAAGAGAGTGGGAGAACATCTTCCTTCTGCACATCACAAGATATGTCTCTGTCCTCATCTCAAACACGGGAAGAGGAAGGACTTCTACAGCAAAACACGCTGCTGAGTCTGTTCCCCTGCAGCAGTCCATAGGAGTGATCAGTCACATGCTAATTTTGATGGTGTAATTTCTTCCTCATATTTAAATCGATATGGGCGAAATTGCAGAACTGGTTTGAAGATCACTTGTTTTTATTTTGAAATTTTCTCTTTTCCTGTGTGTGTTTCTCTCTCATCAGACCTTGTAGATATACTGGGTAGCTATCGAATACCCAGCTCTTGTCTCTGCCAGAGGAAGGTGGCAGAAGCGGAAGGCTCTTTTGCTGAGTGTTTTACCACTGTTCTCTCATTTAGATGATCTGGGTAGAAAAAGCCATAAACACAGAATATTTGAAAAGTGCCGTAGCAGAACCCTTAAGGTAAAACAGCTGGCCTTTGCTTCAGTTTCTAGGGCAGCTTTTTAATAAACACTAGTCATGGCGATTATGGAGCATTTTATCAGGGATACATCATTTCCAGTGTTATTCCATTTTTGAGTCCATATTAGCATAATAACTTGCATTATTAGTATAATTTGAGATGTTTTAAGGACACGGTTGGAGAATAAGAAACTCAGGCTGGAAAGCGTATGATTGCTAGTTGCTCGTCTTGCTTGCTAGGGCCAATTAACATATTTCTTCCATTTTTGCCTTTGTTTGACTTATCAAAATACAAATGTGCTGCAGACTTTCAGAATCACTTAGGCTCGTTGTTCAGGCTTTAGAGGCACATAGCAACACGAAGCACATTCATGCAGATTAAGTGCTCTTTGGAGTATTAGAAACCACTTAATCTGTATAAATATGCTTCAGGTTGCTCAGTTTTTACAACACCTTGAGAGGGAACTGCAGTGGTTCAGAAAAGCATGGGATGCATTATTTAAAAGAAGATATATAATCCACGATAAATTTATCTTACGAGTGAGTATTGTCAGACTCTTAGATGATGTTTGTTTTTTACGTTTCGTACTTCATTGCACTGTTAGCGCAGGTGACAAAGGAATTTCCCTATTGCATACGCTGTTCCTTTCAAAATTCTGTTTTTATCACTGTTGATTTATAATATAAGCATGAGAGATGTGTAAGTACTAAGCAATTTTACTTTACAAATTCCTGAAGCAGGAAGGATTTACAGTTTTAAACAGAAGAAGGTAAACAGCATTTATTATCTAACCTAATAGAATATGTTAGCCCGTGCCTAAAAAAGCATACCTTTCTAGTTTCCATTGATTCTAGTTTTCATTTGCAGTAAAGTGGGAAAGAATGAGACATGAAACTAGTGGACTAAGAACGTCATATTGGGACGTTAACTATTTTGCTTTTGGGATTTACAGTGTCATTCAGTCTAATAACTCGTCGCAGTACAGTTTAATTATTGCCAAAAATAGAAAACACGGTTGCATTGCACAGCTTTCCCAGAGGATGCCTTACGTATCCTGAGATAAATTTAAGCTCTATATTTAATATACTTGCAACTGTAACTGTGTCGTGTTCTGAAATCCCTTGTTACTCAAAAGCTTGCAGCAGCCATTCGTAAGCAGACAGTGACATGGACAAGGCAGCACTCAGCATAAAATGCTGACCCCAAAGAAGTAAATAAAACTTTTGGAGACTAGATGCCCTCTGAAGAACAGAATTTGATATATTTGATTCTAATTTTAGTGACAACTTTCGAGTTTTAGTAATAATAAATACCTATTATGGGAAAAAGCCTACCCTCTTGAAGGCTGATTTAGTAGATGCCAGGCTTCCCTATTTGTATTTCTGGGGCTCTTGGCCCCCTGAACCGACGTCCAACGCCCCTTCCAGGTGTGGTCAGTCAGTGCCAGCTGCTGGAGGCGAGCACCACATCCCCTGCCCTTCACCAGCGAGGTCCCCCGTTTGCCAACGGACACACCGTTGCAAGCAAACACATTAAGGCTCATCACTGCCTGAGCTTCTCCTGTGTGGGGAATAACGGCAATGCTGATTTACATTCCGGTCCCAAAGGAGGACTTCCCCTGCCGCTGTGATTGTAACCTCACTGTGGTTTTAACATCTGCTGGCAGGGGCTGTGGTGTTTCCTGCCCTGATACATGTGACACAGACGGTGGGAGCAAGGGAATACTCGCTTGCAGACTGAAGGCTTCTTTGAAAGACATGAAAGAACACAAATAGGACTTGCAAAGGGCAGAATGTGGCCTGCTTCCTGGGTGCAGAGGTGAATTTTGGCCTTCCTTTGCTCCTTTCACATAAAATAACTGAGGACGTGACTTCAGTTTTGAAGGAAACAGTTGCATGTCTGCTCTGGGTCGTTTCATTGTCCCTGTAACAAAGTACTTTGTTTAACAGAGATTTGTATATTTACTTTCTTCGGGGGGACAAATTCCAGATGTTCTTCCTTTATAATATGTTCTACCTAATATGGTGTAATGTTCTTTTCTTTTGTAACGTGTTTTATCTTTTGCAATAATAATTTTTTAAAAAAATTACAAAGAAGCTTTGGAAATTCGGATCTTTTTCTGTGATAAGCAGTATCCAACTGCAGTAATCTGGGTGAGTAAGGCTGCCCAAATAAATTTAAAGTGGATTTTTAAAAAAAAGGTGAGGTAATTAAAGTAGTTTTCCTAATTTTCATCCAACTTAAGGTTCAAATTGCATTGTTTATGAATTGCATAAAGAACCCCAACAAAACAACACCAATATTTTTTCTGCTGTAGGCTCAGATTTAGTTCTCTGGGTTACAGCCAGTGCACACACTGCAATGTTATGTGACCTCTATTGCACAGAGGTCCTTTGCCAGAAACTCGTCGCAGGAATGGGCTTTAATAGTTTTTGCATTGGATTTTACTCTACTGTTGGTTTTATCGTTCTTGATCTCTGCAAATGTGCTTTATTGTCTGGATCATTTAATTTTGTTAGGCGAACGTGCTTCATTTTTTTAATGATAAAATGTTAGCATGCTCTTCAATAATAACTGTTTCTCCTTTCAGAGCAACTGATGCATAAAGTCTAATCTTTTGTAGTTGAAGGAAGATGTTCTTTAAGAATTGATTTAGGGTCTCCCTTTGTCTTACTAATTTTTAATTACATGCAGTCAGACCTGATTAATCTGAATTAGCATGCAAAACCCCTTTTCAGAACTAAATAAAGTCAGATTAACAAGTAAAGGATACATATGAGGAAGTGTTATAAGGTTGGTTAAAAGTGAAATCCCTCTTAAACGTACAGACATTGCTGTCTGAACAGTTTATGTCTTCTAATTAGCTACACAGTTTTGCTGTGTTACAGAGCTTTAATTCCTTTTGACTTTTGAGCGAAACATCTAGGCATCATAATAATACTGTGCAACAAAATGCCTTTGTAGGATTTTATAACTGAAACTGGGCTTAACAAGATCAGTTCAGCCAATACCTTTATGAACATCAGTGTGTCTAAAGAGGTGGCGCTGTGTTGCAATTCCAAAAGTCACTTTGCTTTTAAACAGCGGCTAATGCAAACTGATACGGATTAAGAGCAGCTGCAGTGCGGGTGAAGCCCCCCTGCTTCCCTCCAAGCTGTTCTCCCCTCTTACTTGAATCACAGAATCACAGAGTTAACAAGGTTGAAAAAGACCATAGAGATCATCAAGTCCAACCAGTAACCTACTACCTAGACTATCACCAACCTATTACCCAATATCATCTCATCATCTAAATCTTGTCCCTGAGTACATCGTCCAACCTCTTCTTGAACACCTCTAAGGACTATGACTCCACCACCTCCCTGGGCAGCCTATTCCAACGGGAAATCATTCTCTCTGGAAAAAAGTTCTTCCTAACATCCAGTTTAAACCTCCCCTGAAGCAGCTTAAGACTGTGTCCTCTCGTTCTGTCACTGGTAGCCTGAGAGAAGAGACCAACCACCACCCGGCTACAACATCCCTTAAGGGAGTTGTAGAGGGCAATGAGGTCTCCCCTGAGCCTCCTCTTCTCCAGGCTGAACAACCCCAGCTCCCTCAGTCTCTCCTCAAAGGGCTTGTGCTCCAGCCCCTTCCTCATCCTTGTTGCCCTTCTCTGGACGTGTTTGAGCAACTCAACATCATTCTTAAACTGAGGGGCCCAGAACTGGACAGAGCACTCAAGGTGCGGCCTCACCAGTGCTGAGTACAAGGGAAGATTAACTTCCCTAGTCCTAGTGGCAACTCCTGGACACCACTTGTTTTGAACAGCCTTTGGTGCTTGTTGGAGCACAGCACAGAACCTCAGCTAACTAAACCAGCAGAAAATAACCTGGCAAAAGAGTAAATACCAACTTTTCTTTTCTTTTTTCTTTTTTTTTTCTAATAGAACAAACTGAATGAATTTACCTGGGGGTGAGTCAAGCACTGAAGCTGATGAGATGGAGGCGAGAAGATAAATGTCTTGAGGGGGAGCAGGAAGGGGTGTATAAGGAAGAAAAGGAAAGAGGGGGCAAAATCTCTGTCTTTCAGCCACTGTGGAATATTTGTCAGCTCAGTCATAGAGTGGGACTATGCCCTGAGGAGGCCAAAGCCAACTCTGCAGCTCAGCAATACGTTGAGCACCCTGTTTAGGTCACAGGAGCAGCATCAGTAAAGTCAGCCGGATTTAAGTATGTGCTTTAAGCAGAGAGAGATTCAACAATCCTCTGTGAGCATCTGATCAAAATGCCTGCTGACTCTACCCCATCATTGCCTCTCCATACACATGCCCCTGCCTTGGTGGGAGCACGCAACTGTTCTGGGTTTTAGCTACTAGCAGCAAACACATTCTCCTCTGGGCAGAGGACACAGGTATGCAGAAACCTCCTTGGATAGAGTTGCCTTTTAAAATTGATTGCAGCCCATCATGTTACTGCTATACCATTATTTCTGTTTCTTAAAACCACACAGTATGGCCACCCTGCATCTCATCTTTGCTTCTAAAACAAAACATGGCATGTTACACTCTTAGCATTATGTTGGAAAAAAAAATATTTAAAAGCTTCTTAATTGCAATGGAAAAGGCGACTCTAGCAGGACATTGGCTATTTTAATCTGAAATCGTAAATACACATCCAGTAGAGGACAATAAAGGCTTTATACTTGACTAATCCATGCCCTATTTATACTGCATTTTGCCGTGATGTATTTCCGTCCTGTGTACAATAAAATACAAATGACTCAAATTCGTCAAGAAGGGATTAATTGGCATGTAATAAGGGATCTGGCTACTATACTGTCAAGCTACCAGAATGAAAGAAGAAAGAAGCTTGTGGAGAAGGGGATATAAAAATACATGTGAGTGCCAAAAGCCTGCAACTATAGGAATAAGTTTATGTGGAAGCTGAGTTCAACTATGTGACTTGGCTTATATCAAAGAACAGTAACAACATTATTATATTCCCAACAAGGAATGATTTCTGTGGGTCATTCATGTATTTCATTTTATTTAGGCTTGAACTGAATTGCCTGCGCAGACAGGTGGAGATTTGATATGGTTGGTTGGAAACTGTAGGAACCCAGATGAGCAGAAACCACAACCTCCCTGGCAGGCTGACCACATATCTTCAAGTTGAACACTGCAAATCCTTGGCTTTCTGATTGGGCAGCTTCCTGGGGCCTAAGTCAGGAAAACTCATTAAGCTTTTC
>WEIS01019771.1:916-17418 GCA_013389965.1 Todus mexicanus | reverse complement strand
AAAGCATCACTGCCTTTTTACCTGGACTCTTCATTCTCTACATGACCTTGTTGCACTCATTCTGAAATATTTTTTGTGACAACTGAGGAACCACCGACATGGTAACACTAAATAGAGTTGATCTTGTTCTGGAAGCTTCTCCTTTGACTTTCAATGGGAGTCTGTCCTACAGTGTTCCAGCGTCGCCATGCAAACAGTCTTGAATTATGCTTTACAAGATTTCATCCTAAGTAGTAATACTGACAATCAAAAGTATGCTTTTTCTTTTCCCAAACTTTTTTCTAAAAGCAGACTGACACATATAGGAACCTCACGAGACCGTCCTGCTTCAAAGTTCTAGAAAATGTTCTAAACCAAGTGTGCCTGCAAATGCCAAGCATCTGCCAGATTTTAACTTCCTGTGCAAATCCCACGTGAAGCTGAAAACACAATCCCTGCAGGGATGATCTGATGTTGGATGGGCATGCCCCCCGTTTCAAACGGTAATAATTAATTTATAGTCGGTTTCAGCAAACATACATTTCCCCTGTAAATAAAGATTCAAAATGCACAGACCAGACGCGATCTCATTTTTCTACTTCAGCATTTTGACATTCATTGGTTAGTGTCCCCCACAACAAATCATTGGTCTCAAGTTCAGATCATTCTTTATTATTCCATGACCAACTTCACCTGAATGTGCAAAACCACTGCTGAAACTGCGAAACGACGCACCCTTGGGAATGGGAAGGTCAATCCTGTAAAACCACGTTGCCCGCTTTCTCAGTCGTACCTGGAGATACTTACTGTCTTCAAAATCATAAACCAAAGTTTGGCCTTGATTTTAACATATTCTTAGTTGGGAAGTGCACAAGTGGACAGAAAATATACATGCACCACCACACTTCCCCAAATATTTACAGTAGGTTCTACCTACCTTCTTATCCTAAGTCTCAGAAGGGGACTTTTTCTACTTAACCAATAAATTGTTCTTTGAGGAAAGGGCTTGAAAAAGACTTGACCTTATCCCTGTTTCCTTCCTGAGCTGCTTAGCTAGCTGACATGTTTACAACCTTTTAAAGCCCTGGAGTTGTCTTTCTACGATGACTACAGAAGCAAATTACGTGCTTTGTGCAAAAGGCAATGCTACTATTAGTGCACATATTTTGAATTTTAGTAGTACTTTGAAGTCACTTACAGGTCTAACAGCAGCTAAATATGCATTCGTTACAAAATAGATCTAGGAGTAAAATACCCTGTAAAGAAACAAATGCGTAAAAGCACTTCTACTGAACCGATTATTTTTTTTCTCTCTAAAATAGAAATGAATTTTAAAAGTAAATTTCCATCTAGCAGAAGAAAACGTTGATTCAAAATTAATTACGTACTTACCTTTGACTCTATCTCCTTTGTGCAAATGAATTTCCCCTTCTCCTTGAGGTTGATATGGCTTTACGACAATAAAAAGTCTTCCAGGTACAGCGCTGTAAAGCTTGCGTTTGGGACCCTGATAATCCAAGGCAGACAGAGTATCCTTGTTGGCACTAGGACTGTAAACGGCACTGCAAATCAAAATTAGAAAACATTAACCTGTTACTTAAAATGGGCAAAGTTAATCATTTGTCATCACATTAACAGGATTGAAGTAAGCAGTGGATAACATAATTGTGTTCCAGTAAGACATCTAACCTTGCAGAAAAAATACTCTTTTTTTTTTTTTTTAAATCCTAAACACAAGCTTTTGATTCCTGAAATCTTTCAATATGAAACAGAATCAATATTCATCTGACTCTGATGGTCTGGGAAAGAAAACATAACACTGAAGTTCTTGGGTTTTCTGCAAAACAAACTTGCACATTCATAGACCCTGATGAAGTTTAAATTTCATATGCAAATCAAGAATTTGTCAGAGAGACTTAAACAGTTGAACTCAATGATCCTAAAAGTCTTTTCCAACCTAAACAAGTCTGTGATTCTACTATTCAACTTAAAAAAAAAACCTCAGCAAAATCCACAAAAAACCACAACGTAAATACTTGAGGTCTTACATAGAAAGCCTAGAGACAGAAAATATTCTTTGGAAAGACAAATATTCATAAAGATTTATGGGGGAAATGAGGAAGGAAGAAGAATGATGATGGTCTAGCATTGCAACACTCCACCTATTTTCTTATGAGGAAAAAAAATATTTCAAACTGCTGGAAGGAAAATGAAATAGGAGGGCTGGAATTTGCTCCTTCTTCATCCTTTTGTTTTAACCGATTTCCTACCAAAACAGGACTCAATAAGGCTCTCAAAATTGGTAAAGATGAAGTCGTCTGGTAAAAAAACCCAAACATAGTGGATCTTTCATATCAGGAACACTTCCATTTTCCTACAGTAACTTCTCCACTTTTCTTGTTTGGAACAGCATCCCCCTTTTCACCTCATTGTTCTGTTCTTCTGTGCCTGTGAACAGGTGCTAATGAAGATAAGCCAGACTGAAGAGTTTAAAAGTGAGCTCTGTTTACACGTCTGTGGTAGAGTTTGCATGAGAAATCTCCGTCAGCTCTCACAGTTGTATAAAGGAAGACAGGAAAAGATGATGTTCAGGTTTTGGTTCTTTTGTTCCACTCCTTTTTCCTTACAGGTGAAGAAATGGTCATTGCCATAAGAATTCCAGATCTGTGCTGCTACACAACCCATTTCCACGTGTGTCAAGCTGTATTTCAGGGCACGCTATGGGAAATCATCGCTGCAACATGGGATAGATGACTTCTTAAAAAAGACCTTCCCTCTCTCCCCTTGTCCCCAGCTTGGGCTCCCAGCCCAGCAAGCCCCATGCCATGAAGGAGCAGGAGGAGGATGAGGAGATATCAGAAGATGCGTGGTCATGTTTTTCTCGCACCCATCTTTGCTGTCTCTGCCCTGACTGAGGCTGTGCTGGCACCTCTTTTCACTAAACACTGTGGGACAAATTGCACAGGAAAGGTGCCAGTTCCCCATCTCCCCCACCCCCGCCAAACCAGTTTGATATGAAAAGCAGCAGCCTCATGAGAAGATAAACACCTGAGCCACTCAAGCTGTGACGATCACATGAACCCCTTCCAGCATCATTTTCCAACCCCTTTCCACAATACAAACCCCACAAACCTCCTTAACCCTTTGTCATACTCTATCCTTCTCTATTATCCTACCCCTTCTGGCTGGTTTCTGCTCCAGAACCCAACCTATTTCTGTCCAAAAGGGTGAGGTTTTTTCATCTAAGCAGAGTAACAGCTTTGTGGTGAACGTATTATTTGCAAATAATAAGCAGAGATAGCAGTAATTCCCGCATTTAACTGACAGTAAGTAGGTGGTCATACAGTTAAACAAAATCTGTGAGGAAAGTGTCATGTAAGGTACCATTCCTGCCTGCAAAACAGGCTTTGTGGCAAGGAAAGGCATTGCTTGCAGGAAAAAAAATTATATATAAAAGCCTTCTGGTTGTCTTTAAATTTAGAGAGCCTCCAGCTCTCTTCTCAGTATTTGCACATATTCTGGACATCTCTGAAACAAGACTTGATGGTACGTATGAAACTCTGCAGCTGGGTAGCAGTTTAAGTAACTGTGATACTCCTGCACTAAGAGAAAGATCAAAATTTTATTTGCACAAAAATCTAGGCATTCAGTTGGTTCCCACTGTCATTTGTGCTAGTTTTCCAAATAGCGTGCTTTCAGAAAGGGAAGAGGAAAATGACTGAATAAAGTCAAAGCAAATAAATGTTTGCTTAGTCAAAAAAAACATTTTAATTAGTCCCCCTGCTTCAAAGGACTGTTTATGCTTCAAGAATTTGGAAGTGCATTTTCCAGGACTACTTTTTATCCTTCCATCTACAATAATTATTGACTCTGAGGTAAAACCTCCCGCTCTGGTGGCATCACTGGTATCCAGAGGAATATGAGGACACTCGTTCTCTGAAAAGCACCTCAAGCCACCTCCTCATCTAAGCCACCTCCTCACCCAAGCAAAGCCTCATTTCAGACAACCTGGTTTTAAGTTGATACAGGTCGCCGTGAGAAAGTGTCACCCAAATTGTAACCAAATGAGTTTCTGCCGTTATTGTAACCTAGAAGGTCAGATGAGTTTGCTCTACCGCATGAAACCACTGGCATAAGACATTTGTGTCCTGTTCCTTCCAGTGATTCTTACATTTCAGATGGGTTTTTATTGCAATGCACCAAATTTCCACTCTCCAGCAGTATTGCTCCTGTCACAAAGAGTGCTTGTCAGTTCGGCTGCCCGCAGTCAAGGAGAGAAGAAGAATGTGCAAGGTAGCAGGTGACAGCTTCAACTACATGCTGTTTTGTTTTACTGACTTGAAAACTCAAGTAAAGCTTCATCGCATCTACAAATGACAGAGAGAAACCCACAGCTGCATTTCTTAATACTCATGTCCTTTTCTACTCTGAAAAATGGATGGGTTTTGACATTAGGGAAGAGGACAAAGCCTGACGTTTTAAATAACCACTGAATTAAATGTGCTTGGTGGAAACATTCAGGCTCTAAGCCTCTAACTCATCAATACTCGGTTCTGCCTCCCTTCATTTTCGCAGCCCTGTGCTTTAAGCCCTCACCCTGGTGCTGCTCCACCACTTGTACACTTGCCAGATGCAATTCCCAAGCCCTCCTCCAAGAGCAGCTGTAGTGGTCTTTTCACAAGGCAGTGGCTTTCCAAAATTTGTGATCAAAACTTGGACACGATCCTCTGTTTTATTACATTACCTATAATACCTACATCAGTCTAATTAGTCAGGATTTGCTCTCCAATGGGACATCGCTGCAGGATATTTGCAGAGAGTGCTTGCTAAATCACATTTGTAATTCAAGAGGACAGAAAGAGCAGCAAAGTCATAGGGAATGCAAAACCCTGCAGCAAGGATAATCATGAAAGAAGCCCATGACATCTATCACCAGCATCTCAAGAAGCCCCCTTTGCTCTAGGCCAGCCTCCTGCAGAGTCCCACTTATTCCCCCAGTTACTGCCTCTATTTTACTCTTCGGTTCATCATATATCTAGAGAAGAGAGAACTTAAACACAGTCTCTGCCTCATCACCCAAGAGAAGTTCCAACATAGGTTTCAGGCATGACCAATAGTTTCACGAAGGGACCAAGCATCTCAAAAATATTTTACTTTGCCGTTAAATGCAATCATTATTTCAATTATTAAAAGCTTTTAAGAGCCAGCACGTCTATTTGGAGGTGCAAAACTAGTGATAAGTCACTGCTGAGCTTTGCTGAACTTTAAAGTCTGCCTGGCTGCTGGAGCTCTGTGAGGGAACAGCTGGCTTTGAGGGCAGCTTCCAGTTAAAATATTCACACTTGGACATGTTCCACTGCGCTGATTTTATTACCTACGGAGAGTGCAAAGCGGGCATAGAAATAACATAAAAGAACATGACAATCCAGCATGATGGCATTAGGGATAACTCATGCTCTGCAAACAAGAGTCACCTGATGTGCCTGTGCTGCTGCCGTTTGGCATCTTCTCCCAGCCTGTTCAGGGATGGCGACCGGCTCCGGGAGGACGGAGTGTAACTCCCCACGGTTTTTACAGTTCCATTAGGATTATTCTGCATCTGTTGAAGTAGATGAGGTGAAAGGCTGCGGTGTGAAGAAGCAGAAGAGGAGGCTGACCACTCTGGGATGTTGTTGATGTTCAGATTGTTGTCGCTGTTGGAACGAAGTAAGATCCGAGGTGCTGCTAAGGTGCTCGGAGGTCTCCGCCTTCTGTTGGAATAGGTGGGAGCCTCCCTAAAGGGCACTGTGGAAAGAAAGACATCCGGGCTAATCTCAGATGATATCACCACGGGTATGTGTTTACCACCCCATAAAAAGATTTAGCAGCATATGGCATTGTTTCTTCTGCAGTGACAGACACTCTACCTTGCCTGCATAGCTAATTGGATTCATTACCTTTAAAATATCATTAAAACCAAAAACAACTGGGCAACGTTAACATGTTTACTGACTTTAATAAACAGTAAGGCAACACCAGTAGCATGAGCCTGCTGAACAGCGTGACCTATGGTCTAGGAAATGGGAAACACCTCGTTTATGCCAAGCTTGAGTCTCAAAAAGTCCATATTTGTGCTATGTGGTCAAACTCAATCAGAAAGCCACAGAGTAGGGCCGACCAGCAGAATTTTTGATGTGCGATCTTCTAACCTCCTTCTCCCATTGACAACCAAACAGTGAGAATTTCATTTCATCGCCAAGTTCAGGCCTAACCTGAAATCTGTAGTGTTAACAGTCACCTTATCCCCAGCTTTCAGGTTAAAAATTGAGGACAGAGATTTTTCTCCTGGCAGAACTCTATTACACTGCTAGAATCCCCAGGTATTCCTCTCGTTCTAATCTAGGCGTTTCTACCGCATCTATTACTATGGTATATAGAACATATTACCCGAGGGTAATACGCTCGCTTCGTCACGTGCTGTGTCCCAGAGAGAACACGACTGAATCCAAAGGCTGCAATATACTCCTTAATGAAATAGTCAGGGAAGAAAACAAAAGCCAGGGCAATAAAAATCTAATACAAAGCAAAGGGCGCATCCTTTCATCGGCGCCGCAGCCGTACAAGAATTTATACAAGCAGGCATTTCTTCACATCTCCTTTTCTCACTGTAGTTGGTCAGGTAGTTGCAAGTCCTACTTAAAAGGCACATTTCCTAACAGAAGACACTTGGGTGTCACTAGACACGACGGCATCACCAACCCATAGGATAAGTTGCTAAAGGATCTGACCCTGCAAACTCACACTTGCCTCAGTCCCCATTCACGCTCTCATTAATTTATCCCCATGGAATTCAGAAGGTCAAAGGATTCAGTCCAAAGTGCACATATTTACAACTGAACGGTTGCAGTAGTACAACTAACAAAAGGCAGCCGGGCTTTATTCTAAGGGCTTTATTGAGCTGTTGTAATTTTCAGACCAAAAAAAAAAACAAAACAAAAAATCCTATTTCAATTGGGAAAGAAGCCCCACAAGATATCATCCTACATGTCTAAAGTGCCAGTAAGTGCCATTTATAAAGTGCCAGAAATGTCTACGCATTCAATACCCTTCAAAACCACACAAAACCCAGAATAAGAATGTCTGTCATACTGTGCAAGGAAATAAATTCAGATAAATATGAATATACATAGGAATCAATCTGTCCTGCCTTGAAATACAGCCTTTAATTGAGAGAACACAGCAAAATTTAAGGTTTCAAAGGAAATTTGAGAGCTTATTTATACCACAGAAGGAAGGTTTATGTAATTTTCACCAAAATCAGTTTATCATTAACCGTGATGCTGAATATTTTAAAGTAACATCCTAATGAGCTGAAACTTCCTCTGGTAATGAGCTCAACAACATCAGAACAACCAGACAAGATGCCAGGGTGCAGAGAGTGAAAGGGCTTTAAATTCATTTCCATAATACTTCATTTGAAACAAGGCTGAAACAAGGGAAGTGATCTTTAGAAGTCCTTCAAGGGGCTAAAGCACAGAAGCCCAATATTTCTCCTAGAAATGGACAGAAACTCCGTCTCATTTTCAGAACAGTCCAAGTTTTTCATATTGCCTCTTTTGGTTTTTTTCAGGTTTCAAAGAAGGAGGATATGTCACTGAAAGCACCTTGGTGCTTCAAATGTCACGGGGGATGCCCCGGTTAGTGCTAACTTCAAGAGAACTCGCATCACCTAGTTCCAAAATTAACATATACATGTTATGATGTACATGACACAGACGCGCCATTCGGCCATTCCTGTATTTTTGACATTCAGAAGAAATTATCTCATTGAAGAGAGGCATCTTCCCCAGGTACAATAAAGCAGAAGAGCTACTGTCATAATTCCAGTGGAGGAGAAGCACAAAAGCTGAACATAGGGAAGGTTTGGTACATGAAGGTTTGCTCCCTGGAGGTCTAATGCTGCTCCCTTGAGGTCACCCAAGTTTGTCTGCAGCAATAATTGGAACTGACCCTTAGACTGGAATTCGTCATGAACTTAAAGAGGTAACACCCGAAGCGTTCTGCCGAGCCTGCCAGCCACAGACTGATAAATCGAAATATTGCCGGTGTTTGGGGGATGTTTACTGTGACTTGGGAGAGGTTGGTGGGAGTGGGAGGGAGCACGAGGGGCACGGTGCTCGGGGACGGCGACAGGATGGACGGAGAATTGCTGAGCACGTTTATACCGACGGATTTTAGACAACACCGAACTGGCACATTCATTCCTGCTGACAAACAGAGCATGTTTTGTATGTAAACACACTCTCCAGGTACGAAGTTAAATGAATTCTTTGTCCCTTACACATCTTTGAAGGATTTTACGTGACCACTTAGGAGTTAGCTTTGGCTTTGCTCTTCATGTTATATTCTTAAGGAGAGAGCTACAAGCAAAATCAGCTTTTACTACAGAAAATAAACAGGAGAGGGGACAACTAATTACCCCAATTGACATGTGTCTAACACAAAGCTTTTATAGAAAGAGTTAAAAATAAGCATTTCCGTGCCTAAAGTGATTAATATTCCACCCAACTGTCTCTTTTCCCCAGCAATCTGCAAACTCTAAGTGGGTGGATATTTTTTTAGCTGCTTCTCAAAGGCATTATTTATATTATTTTCACAATTAAAATATATAAATAAATAAAAATAACTACAACACAAACTGATGAAATGCAAATGGCCACGTTTTACCCCCTGTTGGACACTGCTTTTCCCTAATATTTCACCATGTTCAGAACTGCGAGGAAAACTGTTACAAAACTTCTTCAGGAAAAAAACCCCACTCGATTAAAAACGACATGAAAATGCCGGAGCTAATTTCATGTCCCTAAAGTTTAAAATCACCATCCCTAAAAGCACACCTGAAATTGAATCCTTCCTCTGGCTCTCGGAATCCTATTCCTGACATTTCATACATCGGAAGGGGCAATTCAGCTCCATTCCCTGACAAAATTCACCTAGGAAATTCCTAAACGTGTCTCCAAATGCATTTCTTAGGGAACACAAAACATTCTTCTAACTACTTGACTCTTCAGAGAAAAACCTACAATGCATAAAGTCACAACCAGCTTTAACCATCCGTTGCCTAAATGGACTGTTTAACACCCAATAATTTTGAAAAGGAAAAAAAAAAGAAAAAAAAAAAATAAAGAAACTGCAGGAATTGATTAATTATAGAGCCACTAAGCCGATCATATTCAATGTACACGAGCAAACACCCGTCTGAAACATCAAAGTGTTCTGCTTTCATTGCTTACCTTCTTTCTTTGTGAAGGCATTTAACAAAGACTTCATTTTCCCTTTTTACTTTAGCAGCAATCCCCTCATTATATAACCTTTGCTGGGAAGAAAGAGGCAAAAAAAAAATAAAAAAAAAGAATATAAAATAATACTACAAAAATTTAAAAATAAGAAGAAGAATAATTAAAAAAGAAGAAAAAGAAAAAGAAAGAATAAAGCTACCCAATTTCTATGTGTTCAGGCTGCCTGCACCCTGACATAAGCAGCAGGTTTCTGGGCACTGTGGAATTGCGAGCATAGCTGGGCACGCAGTACCCAGCGTTCTGGTGACAAAGCCCACCCCACATTCTGTCTGTCAGCTGGGAGCCAACTGTGCATAGACTGGAGCTGCTCGGAGAAAAAAAAAAAAAAGGGAAAAAAAAAAAAAAAAGAAATCCTCATCTTGCTATCTTTCACAGCATTAGTCATGTGAACGCCACCGCCACAGCCTCGCAGACGCTACTCCTGCTTCCGCTGCATTTGGGCAGGAACCCACGGGAGGTGCCGGCGGCCGGAGCTCCGAGGGGCCAAAAAATTTGGATTTGCAAAGGGGAGAAGGGAGAGAGGTGGGGAAAAGGTGCTTTGCAGGCTGCAACTCTGGGAAAGGAAAAGCCTGAGGGAGAGGAGAGCTGCTCTGGAAGCTCAGTTCATTTTTAAACTTGCACAGCTGACTCAGTGCATACAGGCTTTTTTCCTATTTATTTGGGGGGGATGTTACTTATTTGCTTCGTCCTATTTATTTGCTTTTTCCTCTTTGCCTTTTCCCTATATATTAGCTTTTCCCGCATATTTGCCTTTTCCCCATATATTTGCTTTTTCCTCTTTGCCTTTTCCCTATATATTAGCTTTTCCCTCATATTTGCCTTTTCCCATAGATTTTCTTTTTCCTCTTTGCCTTTTCCCATATATTTGCCTTTTCCCCATATATTTGCTTTTTCCTCTTTGCCTTCTCCCATATATTTGCCTTTTCCTCTTTGCCTTCTCCCATATATTTGCCTTTTCCTCTTTGCCTTTTCCCACATATTTGCCTTTTCCCATATATTTGCTTTTTCCTCTTCCCCTTTTCCCATATATTTGCTTTTTCCTCTTTCCCTTTTCCCACATATTTGCCTTTTCCCACATATTTGCTTTTCCCTCTTTCCCTTTTCCCATATATTTGCCTTTTCCTCTTTGTTTTTTTCTGTCTTTGCTTTTTCCTATTTATCCACTTCCTTACTGCAATGCTCCAAAGATCCACTTTGAAGAAAAGCACAAATCGCACCAAGCTTCACGCAATAACTACATTAAGAACAGGGACAAAAGTACCACTAAACGGAATATCTTCACATGGCCTATATTCCAGTAGGAGATACAAGCACAATTATTTTCCACCCCCTCTTCCGTCGCACTGGAATAAAACAGAATTTCATTTTGCACAGGCTAAAAAGATGGAAATTTGACCAAGCTGTTTCACAAAATTCAGTGCAGACGCCACACAATAAAGGATGTGGTCATTGCCATCTTAAAAATATTAATTCTGAAAGAAAATTCCATAGATAACTATGCCAGGCAATGCAAAGATGCTCCCAGAGGAAGTGAAAATAACTGAAACAGGCAGATAGGAAGCACAGGAGAGGTGCTAAGAATCAGAAAAAGAATTAAGCATAATTGGGTACACGTAAGACATGAAAATGTCAAAGAATAGTAAATTCATTGTATATAAAAAAAGAGTAACCCACATTAAGAAATTGCCCTTGAATAGTATAAACTATGTAAGTTAATAAATATTTATTCCACTTCAGACGGCTCTGCTGATTGCTAAGGCATCTATTTGGAAAACTAGGTCTTTTTCTTCGTGAGAAAACTGCTTCAAGAAAAAAAATAAACGACTTAGATGAATTTAATCTCTGGATGCATAATGATATATTTAACATAACACTGAAATAGGAAGCACACATGAATTGAACAGTTTAAACTTGATCCAACATTCCAGGGTTTACACAGTGAGTAATTTTATAAAGAAAGGAATAACTCTCTGAATTAATATAATTTTCCACTTTGGTTGAATTTTAAAAGCAACTGGTGGAAATTTTACCAGAAGTAACGTCGGCCACAGCACATGTACATCATTAAACATCTGTATTTGACAGGAAGAATAGTCTTCTTCACTTTCAAAACATCCAAAGCTTTCTCAAGACTAACTCTGAGCTGTTATTTGCTAACTTATAAATATTTGCATTAGTTACCTCCCTGAAAGAACCAGTGTCATTCCCAGTACAAGAACTGCTACGCCAGAATAACCACGTCACTGATTTGAATTATGAGCTTCTGCACGTTACTTTTCCTAATATCTTCATTCAGTCTCTCTGATTATATTTGGAGGTATAAAAGACAAAGAGATTTAGAAACACAAATTCTTATTAATAATTAGAACTACACTTAGCCAATAGTATACGAAAGCTTGTGAATTCTGCATGAAAACCTCAGCGCTTTGATAGCCAAATGGAGACCAACAGAAGTGGGGCTTAGAGTGTTAGGTCCTGAAATGCTCAGGAAAGAGACTGAAATCTTAATTCTTGCTTACAGACAGAGCTTTATAAAAGTTCGGCAAGTGCTGGCTGGTGATCTGTACTTCTAGCAACCACACGACAATACAAGAGCGGTGCTGCCGCAACATGTCCTTAGCTCCAGGCACTGCTGTAATGCCCGTGGGCACAGGTTTCCTAGGGAGTGCATCTTCATTTTACTCAGCGAAGGGTGTTTTATTGGTGATACAGAGCACAGATTGGTCCCTATATACTTCAAGAGCGGGATTATCTGTTGTGCCCACAGGATAAGAAGAAAATCACTGTCTCCCTATGCTCGATACTCTGCTCTAATAACCACAACACCAGTCACAGAAAATTACCTACTGGCTAAGCATTAACTACCTCTGAAGGGATGGGATCTCGGCATTGCTCGTGTTTCTCTAAGTAGAACCTCCTGGGCAGTTTTACTGAGAAGGTGACACTGGTGTAGAAACCTTGGAGATAAATCCTCCAAGTGTCTTTTCCTTTATGTGGGTGCCAGGGTCTCAAAGCAACGATATCCTAAGTACCTATGGTAGCAGTTAGAGGAGGAAAGGGTTAATTCAATTGTATTAATTTAGGTCTGTTCACATACAGTGAAATAAAACCAGACGGGCAACTGTAGTCAATCAAAATCAATCCCAGGGGGTATTTTTATTAGCTTCTTGCCGGAGCTGTAGCATTTCATCATCTAGAGGTTTCTAATCAGCGTTATAAAAACATTTAAAAAAAAATAATTAAAGAAATTAAAGCCACTTGAAATGATTTGGTTTTATGGAAATTGTGGGAACTCTTTCCGATCTACACCATCAGATACATCACCTGATGAATGATCATTTTATTCCATTTAAGTGTCTGTCTTTTCCCCAATACAGAAAACATAATTTCTCCCTCCATGGCAGAGCCTCCTGCAATAACCACTATGGTGCAACTGGAAAATGTGGCAATCAAGGAAGCCAGCAAACCATTTGCAGCTGCAGTTTTTTAATTTTCTGGATTTTCAGTAATAGCTTCTTAGAATTTGCTTATTTTAACTGAAGTCCTAAAATCTGTGGTGTTGGAGAGTTAAAAAAATATGAAATATTCCAGTAGCTTCCACCACCTCTCGGAAGATTTCCTGCCTCACAATGGTAGTCTTGGCATTATTAGCTCAGGACAAAAACCTAATAACTTGACTAGATGAGTACACAACAACAATATGACCCACAAGCCATTAGCGCCCATTAACTAAAAATCATGAAGAACCTTACAAATAGAGGTAAGGTAAACCCTGTTTTCCATATTTCTTCTCTAGGTGGTCAGGAAAATGTGTGTGAGCTCTGCATGGGGATGTCTCCGAGAAGAAAAGGCTGCCTTAAACACAACTCAAAACACGGGCTCTCAAATTAATTTTGATTAGCACTTTTTGGTACATTTGGAACATCAGGCTCTCAGATTTTATAGGTATGTTAGTCCATAACTCCCATTAAAAACTTGTGGAAAATCAGTGAGTTACAAACTCTTGAGGAGCTGCATTTAGGGACTTAAAAACCTTTAGAAAAAGAAAAATTAGGTGACCAAATCTGTGCTCATGTTTAGTAATCCTACCAACACACCTCTAGGAGGAAGAGCTTTTCAGAGAATGGTAGCTACGACTGCTATGATTGATTCTTTTCTGTGATTTTGTTCATTTAGGAGTTCTCATCAGAAAAAATCCATTTAACTTGTACATACATCTATTTTTTTTGTTCAAAATACAGTTCTTAGCATGTATAAATGCATTTCTCTCCACTATAAAATAAGCTTCCTGTACGCTAAGCCACCAAATGGAGAGTAAGACAAGAAAAGACAGATTCAAATATAGACTGTAAAGTACAAAAAGATTCCGGGGGGGAAAAAAGAAAAATAGAAAACCCCACATCTAGGTTGGTACACTGTTTCTAGATTACTTACTGATTCCAGACAGGCACAAGTTGGTCAGGAACACAAGCAGGGGTGACAGATTCAGGAGGAATCCACCTCAGAGGAACAACTAAACCTATATGATAAAGCAAACCTATTTTATAAACCTATTTCATTTGTCTGAAAAAAACCCCAAATCTGGGGATTTTGCTCAGGAACCTGCAGTTAAAGCAGCACTGAGAGAGAAGCACCTGAAGCCACTTAACCACTCAACTGACGCTGGAGGAGCTCAGCCTCAGCTGACCTCTATCTCGCCATCGTTAGCAGCTTCTCACCACCCAGCTACCACCAGTCAGCTCTCGTTAGCAGCCTTCGGGCACTCAGTCCAAGTTTCCAGGGTGGAATGGGGGCAGGAGACTGTGCGGAGGAAAGGACAGCAGAGGGATGGCTCAGGAACAGATGGTAAGAGTTAGCAATTAGAAAGAAAACCCAAAAAAACCCCAGCAGCGCCAGTGACATCGCCATGTGCCAGACATCCCTTCCGTCACCATCGCTGTTACATCGTCGGCCCCAAACTTTGCTCTCTGTGATGAGGGCCAATCTTGCTCTGCTCTCACGAGGAACCTAGCACGGTCATCACAGAACTTGCTTAAAAAACAACACCGAGGAGTCGGAAAGGCTTAATTAGAGGCAATTCGTTGTGTGGTGGAGTGAACTGGGCTCTCGATTACTCGATTCCTGTTATTAGAAGCATTTTCATAACTAAGCGTTTGAGGTGGATGTGTTTGCAGGTACATTTCAAAAGAAATTAAAAGTTGACAAATATACAGTTGCCATGCACAAATGAGCTTATAATCACGGGAAATGAAAATCAATCCCTTTTTCTTGCCATATTCAAACCTCCACTAAGATGACAGCAGGAAGGCAACACTAACATTCAAAGAGCTGCATGCTTCAGCAGAAGGGAGATGTGTTCACCTTAAGGCTTTACTTTCAGATGCTTACACAACATCAAGAAGATACTCAGAGTCTTCTATTTAGATTTGATCTAAAAATTGCTAAGTATTGCTTGAAACTTGTTACATGTCAGAACCAATGTCTGAAATCTCTTTGCTGGCTTAGAAGATAACAGGTTGAGAAATTCAGATCCAAAAGAGCTTGAATATCATGGGGTTCCCTTTTTCAAAAAAACCCCAATTTACCAGGATCGATGTGGCAATATCCACACATTTCTGAAGCTCTGCCTGCAGTGGTACAAATACACAGATCAGAATTTACTTGAGAACCAAAATAACACCTTCAGCCCCAAGGATGAGAGGCTGCTTTGTAGCCTGCAACTGCATGAGGAATCTGGGTCAGGGGGTTGGAGATAGAAGCGAAACAATGGAAGGTTAAAAGGTGGAAAAATGAAACCCTCCGATTTTGTGTGAAAGGCTGGAAATGGGCAGGAAACAATGGCTAGTAACAAAGGAGACATCCTGGAAGGAGCGGTTTGGAGAGAGCGAAAAGCAAACGCAATGAGAGAAAGCTACAACAGTTGAAGGGAGAATTGTAAAGCATGGTTGAAATCTAGTGGCAAAGTCAAAGAAAGCAGCTTATTGGAATAAAATATGTATGGCTCACTTGCACACTAACAGGTATACAATCACAATGAAAAAACCCGTATTCAAATAAAACCCTGTATTTTACGTAGTTCTGTTTCTGCAGGGTATTGTCCAGAGGTGGGGAATGGGGAGGTCACCTCTCACAAGGGTTTCTCAAGGTTTTAGACACCCAGAGCACCCATAGTCCCTTCATTTCTATCACACGTTTGGGTCAAAAGTAACATCCAGTCTCACTCTGAATAATATAAATAACTACAAAATAATACAAATATCTACTACAAATACTTGTGTTTATCCTCTCTACATCTGTGCACCCAGATAATAAATAGCTTTCTCTGCTGGTTGTGAAGATAAGGAAAACAAAAATCTTTCCAAAGGTAAATAGTTACTGTGAACCTTTTCAAAAAAGGCAATGGGTGATTTACAGAAGATAAGCCAGGAAGCTACTTGTTTTAATTGATTTCTTGAAATATGGTCCGGGCTGATTACAAGGTCTGTTTTCAACAGCAAGTACAGCTCATCCAGAATTGTTCATCTCTATACAGCAGCCGAGTATTAGGAACCAGCTACTTAGAAGTGTCATTGAAGCAAGAGATTAACAACATCTACGGTATCTGGACAGAAAGATCTGTTTAGCTCAAGACTATCAGCCTGAGCGGAAAGCATTCAAGTGTGAACCCCTGAAGCTGCAGTCTTTCACCTCCAACAATACGAGAGAAAATACGAATCAAATATAATTATATCCCACTACAAAATTCTTATGCTCTTTAAACAAGCTGGTGAAAGGATGGTACAATTTTCTCCACTAATAACACGCCGGGAAGTCTAGTCCTGATGCGGCACCGCTCAGAAGCGTTGCATTACACAACAAATTAACGTCGTGCTTTGCATTATGTATACATCACATTGGGAAAAATATCACTTAACATCAGGGGGCTGTACATATGCCAACCCACGTAGTTTATGCGAAATAAATAAATAGATAGATAGATAAAGCAGTGTCATTCAGAGAGAAGAGAATTTCATGGCTGGTAGCTTCTGCAGACAAAGATACCTGATTCTTCTTTTAATGTCTGATGCTTATGGGCCTTGGATGCAGTATCCAGATTTACGGGTTGCAGCCTAATGTTGCAGAGGAGAGAAAAGACAAATGAAGCTACACAAGATGCTTAGAATAACAAATGTCCCAATATTGGAT
>WEIS01019768.1:3973-16430 GCA_013389965.1 Todus mexicanus | reverse complement strand
TTCCTGAGGCAGGTGCACACATCTCCTTCAAACAGTGAGCGGGGATCATAAGTGTGCTTTTAAAGTTATTTTTACCACCTCTGTTTTGAGGAGTCAATGAAGGAGTGGAATCCTGCCCTTAAGTATTCTTAAAATCCTCCTCTGAAAGGAGTGCTCTGGTCAAAAGGCATGCTGAGCAGGCAGCATCTCATTCCTGGCCAGTGAGTGATAACTCCAGGGAAATGTCTTCAACAGGAGGCAGCAGGTGCTAAGCCAAGATGATGAGCAAAGAAGCAACTTTGTGAGAAGCAAAGCTGGCACCAGCTGTGAATGCCAGTGGGCTTCACTGCTTATCTTCTCTGTTTTAAATCCACCCCTCGTCCTAGAGGATCTCTAAAAAGATCTTTGAGGAAGAGGCTCAATAGAGTATGTGTTTAGTATGCTTAATATCATCTTCCAGGTGCTTACCTATCATATACCTATCATATTTATGGAAGCGATTAAAGGAGTTTAATTTTATGGCAAACATATCGGCAATGTTAGCTTGAAGCCAGCATCAAAACAGTGACATCTGGTTGACCCTAAAGTCAGTGGCATCTATCTATGCATCAGGAGCTACAGGTTATATCACTCATTTCTGACTGAAAGAGGGAAATGAAATTCCTTTTTAGTTTCTTGCATCTCAGTGCCCTGTACAGTGCATGTACGTGCACTGTAAACAATACTTGCAGATTTGTGTGTGTGTGATTACTGCTCCAAAATCTGAACCAACTTCATTTATATGTGAATCATGTCAGCAAATCCTGAATATGAGTGCCATTTCCATGGTATCAAGATCCCTGCATCCCTAAACAGTATTCGTGATGGTCATGATAAGTTTCATGTTTTTCTACCATTACTTTAGCTCAGGAGTCCTGGGAAGTCTCTTTTAACTAAACAGGGGTTTTTATCTTCTGGTTTTTTTGTTGTTTTTTTTTTTTTCACAGGCACTCAGTGTCTTTAAGCACTGAAATACTTGTCTNCTCCTTTTTTTTCCCCCTAGTCTTTTTTCTCTATTATTGTACCTAACAGCTTGTACTTGTTTTATAGCTCAGCTGGCATGGCCTCTTCCAATTAAAAATATATTCTATGCAGCAGTCGATATCTGTGTCTTTGTGTGAGTATCCTGGAGCATTAATTTAAAAAACAAATAATGTTCAAATACCTCCCTGGCAAAAAAATCTAGCCCCTTCAGAGAGCTCGAAGCTTTCCTATGGAGTGGGAGCTCACTGAGGAGACATTTCAATTTTCTCAAACAAGCTATTTCTTCAGTGCCTGTGAGTTTCAGACACCTCCTGATTTATACGTAAAAGTAAATAAATAGACCTTGTTGCCTTCCTCATTCTCTTTCCCCAAGTGTTATTTTGTATAAGGCTGGGCTTTTCAGGTCTCTTAGAGTCAACTGTATTGCTAAGTTTTAGTGGCTTAAAGAACAATAGTTGCTATGCCTTAACATTTATTTGGAATTACATAGACAAGCTTTAAGTCTTCAGGTGGATAATATCCTTGGAATCCCTCCCTAGCAGCTGACAGTTTTATCCTGCAAACCCATAGTCATAGAAGTCAAAGTGTCAGGTGACCCTTCTCTTTGTGGAAACAAATACAATTGGGAGCGTTCTGACATGTAGCAACCTGCAAGAATGGTAATATTTTTCATCTGGGTTATTTGTTTCCCATAAAAACCACAAAGCTGACACTTGGCATAGTATGAAATGTGAGAGCTCAGTGATGACGTTATAAAAGTAGTTCTGCTTCAATAAAATCCGTCTCAATATTGAGTTGTGTGAAGTAAGTCTGTGGGTCAAATGCTGTACTGATTTTTCTTTTGTGACAGCTCAGTTGTGTAAGAACTGTTTGCTCCAGAAGGGACGGGAGATCTCTCTTGACTGTTTCTTTAAAATGCACACTACTGTTAGTATGTGCAGTACTTCAGCAAGAACAGGAAAGATAATTTCTGGATTTCATATTAGACATCAGTTATCTTCAGCTAAAACATGAACTGAGTGAAGCCCTATACTCTGGGTTTGGAGCTCCTGATAGAAATGCCTGACTTTATCCACCTGCCCAGTGACTCAGTGTATTCCAATTTGCTCCAAGAAATGCTGTAAGAAATGGAGCTCATATAGGCACAGGTCACTGAACTGACTTGAGCTCCCAGAGGGGTCAGTGTTACATGTGTACCAGCACTCACAAGGGCTTTCCAAGAATTCACACTTTCAAAGATAAATATCTTACCCCAGAGGCAGAAATTTCCCAGAGTTTCCTCAAACCAAAAATAGATGGAAAAAGCTGAGATTATCCAACACTAGGCTCAGTGGAAAAAATGGACGATTATATCTTAGGACAGTGGCTGAAGTTTGCTTTCCAATTTTCCATTTTTTTCCCCCTATTTCTTTCCTATTTGACCAGGTGACAGGCAGAGTGTGGCTGCTAATTTGTATGAATGAAAAGTAAAGCAAAAATAAAAACAGTGGTCAATAGTGGAAAGTGTTCTGTGCATTAACAGCTTCGAAGTCACGCATGCTGTCTTGTGGTTTGAATTAATGCCTTTCAAATATAAATATCAATTGTAGGAGAAAAAAGATTGTGTTAAACGACATGAATAAAAACACGGGGTCTCTAAAAGGGAACCCATTGGTACTTGCTGTACAATTAAAGTCTGAAAGTGTTCTTAGAACATACTCCTGTGCTTAAGAAGTTGCTGTTAATCATGACTCAGAAGAGCCACAAACAAATTTCAAGCTGCTCACCTTGAAGAAGAATATATTAAGAAATTCAAACTGAGGGGCTGCTTTGACAAAGTGCTGAGGTGCTCTAGCTCAAACAGAGACTCAAAGAGCTCTTGGCGAGATCCTTCCCTGCATTGCTCAGAAGATTTGCTGCGGATATTCATAGAACCAAGATGTCATTCCCTGATTTGAAAGACATTTTCAGACTGCCAAAATACTCAATTATGAAGTTTCCTCACCAAACTAAATGCAAATCTTCATTTTTTTTCATTTGTTGCTGCTCACTACCTAAGTTGAATGTACCAGAAGTTGAACTGTCTACTTTCTTCCCAGAGTAACAAAGGGAGAACCTTTTAATGAAGACTCTAACTCAGACTCACACAGGTATGGATACTTTGTGCAAACAAGATTGTATTTAGCATTAACTTGAGTATTTCACTTCACAGCGTATTACTGCAGCTGATGCGAGACGTCTAAGAAGCAGACTGAGCTTTCTTGGGTATACATTGAAATGGTTGCAGGGATTGCTAAATGTGCTTAAGCTCTCTGCTTGCTGCCTGCTTACCCGGGGATGAATTTTGCCCATTGAGAATATTTTAGTCAAGGACAGTCAGCAGTAATTAAATAACACAAAATGACAAAGTAGGTAAATATTGCTTTAAGCTCATTTTCCAAATAAGACATTTGAAACAAAAGGCTTCAGATGCAGATTTTAAGTCTCTGGGTGCAATTTAAATATGCTGCAGTGTGTTTTGAAACATAAATAACTGACAGTCTTTTGCTTGCATAAGGATGAATAACTGGTGATATATGCTCTGGTGACGCCATTTGCTCATGAGCAATGAACTAAAAAAAGAAAATAACCCCAAAGGTTATTGTCCATAAAGATCAATAACTGGTGAGTGTATTTATATGAAAACTCTTTGCAGCTCCTAGAAGTTTTCCTGAATGAACTCTATAGGACTTGGCCTGAAATAATGCAATCACAAATAGAAATTTGCTCGCCTCAATTTCAAAACAGGAACTTTTCTCAGCTAATAAATAATTCCCAGATAATATCCCAAGTTGCTGTCATTAACACTTAAACTGAAGTTTGCTATTTGGAATCCTGCCATTTCAAGCAATCTGATGTCTCACTTTGTTGTCAGGAATTAAGCTGATTAGGAAAATTAAAACCAAACAAAATCCTTTTGATTATGGATTTACTGAACTTGCCCTGCGAAAGGACAACGCAGCTGCGATGACTCTGCTCTCCAAGCTCAAGTACAGCTCTGGCGGCATGTGATGAAATGGCCCATGGAGCCAGCCTGCAGCACACCAAGCTGACGGGTGCTCCTCTGGCTCTCACAACTTCTCATTTGGAAGCTCTGATCGTACCATATCGTGTGGGTGTGTTATGCAAAATAGACGTTGCAGGGAGTGAAATTTAGAAAACAGTTGATTCATTTCAGTCGCTCCCACCTCTTCCCCCTGCAGCTGTGCAAAAACCAAGTGTTGCTGAGCTGCACATAGGACAGGATTGTCTCAAGACCGGAACAGTCAGTTGGAAAGAGGAAACTTTAGTGCCAGTCACTACTTCAAGCAATGTTTTTGTTTTTTAATACTGAAAATCTCTTGGTTAAAAGAAAGAACTACCAATGGCACAGAAGCCAGAGCTCCCATCTGCCTCTTCATGACAAGGCTGGGGGTTATCAGTTGAGGAGCTGGAACCCCTAGAGCCTGAATTCTACGAACATGGAAACTATGCTTGGGTTTTGGATCCAGTTCTGGGGATCAAGTGAACAAAAGTTATGCAGAGCCTGTGTTTCAGGTGTGTAAATCTACTCTATCAACTTGTCTCCCTTTCTGCAAGCAGGGAGGCTGTTGTGACACCCTCCTCAAAGGGCAGGGTTCAGAGCAGGATGCCTAAGACCATGTCCAATGTGGTTTTGCATGTCTCTGATGACGGAGAAGAAGGAGATTCTGTAATTTTCGGTGAGTTTAGCATTTCTAGAAGTTATTAGCTGAGGACCTGAAGAAAAATAAGGTGTGAGCTCAGGAGTCTCATTTCCTTAAGAAAGTGGGTTAAAAGTGACAACAAATTGGCAATTGCGAAAGACACCTATCAGCCAAGGAAAAGAAGTTGGTGAGTTTGATGGAGTTGATTCCTTAGCTGTGAAATATATGTACTGTTTTCTTCCCTGCATCTTTTTAAAGCATTTACAATCACAAAGACAGATAATAGATATTTATTGTTCTTGACAGCTTTGCTTGGACAGAATTAGAAAGGTCTGGTTAAAAATTACCCAGTGACACATCCAGGAAATTATTCAAACTTAATGGAAAAATATTTCTGAGAGACTTGATCTTTTTCCATCCTAGAGTTGACTACAGTTCATCTATAAGGAGTTCTAGATTACATATGATTAATTATACAGTGTGTGGGTCATCTGGGATTAATTTAGTTTCCTTAGAAAGTTTAGGGGGGAATTGAAGGAGGACACACAGCTCTTGCAGTGCTGTGTGTTTGAACATCTTCAATGATATTGTTTTGTTTGGCCCTCAATGGTAAATGCATGGTTTCTAGGATACTTTCTGTAAGCATTGTTTATAAAGTAACACATGTGCTTACATATAATAGTGAAAAGTGCTATTCATGAGCAATTATGAGATTTTACCTTCTGGATTAATGGACAAGCCTTGCAGCACACATGGGGAAGGTGTTTTACCCTTCATACTGCTGGTACAGTTTTTAGACTAAGAAAAGACAGAAGGATGGAAGAAGGAAAAATTAATTTAATCATGCTGTACTGTGGTAGTGATGTATGCACAGCTCAGAGGAACACTGCAAATGCGATGTCAAGCTTTACAGAGGGTTGGGAGTACTAAAAAATAAGGATGTATCTAACTTGATTTTAGTGTTTCATTCACATTTCAGGGATGGGAGATTTTTTTGTCCTGATCCATTCAACAGGCATATTTGGAGGAGTCTAGTATCAACATCTGGGAAACGACTGCTTATGTATGGCTGCAAAAGCCAAAACAAACAAAAAATATCAAAGCAAAACATTGTAATTCCCACTGTTTTTCTTGCCACGTAACTTCTGTGACAAGAGAAGTTTTAAATATTTATAGGGACACACACAGAAAGCTCAAACGTGAAATCATTTAAACTCTGTTTTAAATACCTGACCAAGGAGAAAAATGCTTTTCTGTTAGCATTCCATTTCAGAGAGATGCAGGAGACGCGCTAGTGAGGCTTGCTGAAAACAAGTAAACCTTGGAAGAATGACTTGCATTGATTTGCTTTTAATAGAAATCATCATAATATTTAACCAAATTAATCAATTCCCATCTGTTACAATGGTTAGGGTACTCAGACTTTATGTTTACATTTATATATGTTGCTAACTTACAGCTGAAAATTATTATACCAGCTAATGACATTGGAGATAAATTAAAAAAACTAAACCCAAACATCCTTTCTTCTAAAAATTTTCTATTAAGCTTTACTTCTAGACCACTTTAGATAATGGAACAAATACAAACGGAAGTAAAATTTGGTCCTGAAACCCCAAGGAGACAACAGAGAGACACAGGTACAGTAAAAGACTTACTATTCAATCTGCCTGGGCAGTTGGGTAAGTTTTACAGTCTTATTTCCTTTCCCTGATTGAAAGACTCATTTACTCCTTTTCTAACTCGCTGCCAATTGTGAATTGCAAATACTAGAATTGAATATTGACTGAGGGAGGACTTCATCAATGTTTATGAATATGTAAAGAGCGAGTGTCAGGAGTATGGAGCCAGGCTCTTCTCAGTGGAGTCCAATGTTAGGACAAGGGGCAATGAGAGAAAGCTGGAGCATAGGAAGTTTCGGGTAAATATAAGCAAAAACCTTTTCACAGTGAGGGTGACAGAGCATTGGAACAGGCTGCCCAGAGAGGTTGTGGAGTCTCCTTCTCTGGAGACATTCAAACCCCACCTGGATGTGTTTCTGTGTGACCTTATCTAGGTGATCCTGCTCTGGTAGAGGGTTTGGACTAGATGATCTTTTGAGGTCCCTTCCAACCCTGAACATTCTGTGGTTTTGTGGATAGACACTTGGTGTTAAGTGTATTTCCAGACATCCATCAAAGAGCAACTACAGAAACATGCTGCTGTAAGGAGTTGCAGAATCTGGCTACGAGCATTTCAAACCCCGTGCTTCGGCATGAGGTGTGCTCAGGTTTGCAGTGTTGGCCAAACAGAAGGCTTGGCTGTGGAAGAATGCTGAATAAAGACCTCAAATGCCAGCGCTGTCAGCATATCTGAACGGTTTTACCTTTACACACATGCAGACATCCTGCTGACTTCATTTTCTCAATCACCTCTAAAATTCATGCAGAATTTAAAAACTGTTTCTTAACACAGATGTATTATAGCGGAGTGTCAGAGAAATTAAAGAAGCCAAACAAATGTAACTAGACAATTGTTTTTTCCTGGTTTCTCTTGTTCTGTTACTTCAGGAAGTTAAAATAATACTTGAAGATGGAATGGAATGAAGACAGGTATGTTAAAAATAGGCAAACATACAGAAAAAGCCTACTTAAAAAGCCAAGCAAGAATGGCTTTTAGGTTAAAATAAAGCAAGGGAAATCTAGGCTTGATTCTGCATGTGTCTGAATTAAAGAGCAAGAACTTTTGTTCATATCAGTCATTCCAGCCATGTGCATACCTATGGCTGAAGACTTTATTATATTCCTATAGGATCTCTTAACATTTTATACCTGAATCAATGAAGTGAAATTTACTTTATAAAATATTTACAGACTCTTCTTAAGAACCATTAAGCTCATTAGGCAGGTGAATTCATTTTGGATTGAGCCAACAAACAGTGTAACTAGCTGCGAGCCACAGGGCCAGCTGTCTGAAAGACAAGCGACTCTGTACAAGAGCCAACAGCCAGATGGAGACGACAGCCAACTCATGAAATACAATATTTAGCCTGAAAGAATGTCAAAAGATGGTAAAAAGTCTGACCACTGAGCTCCATAAGCAGAGGTTTGAATCATCATTGGTATTCCGCCTTTGACTGCAGCCTCCCTGCCCTGCTCTCCGCCCGCTGCTTCTGCACCAGTTCACCCAGCGTGTCCCCATTAGGACGGGTTCAGCAAAAAGGCAAGTAGAGCAGCGCCGGGGAGCTGGGGAATTAATACCAGGAGGAAGCTGATGGGTGCTCAGCCAGCTCACTACAAAACCATGTTACACATTCAGCAAACAGAAAGCTCAGCTTGACAGAAGGGAAATATAATTAGGATGGAGAGAATAAGAAGAGAGAAAGGAGGGCTCTTGTTACTGAGGGGTTAGTAGAATTCATAAGGCCTCTAGATACCAGGAGAAGCTCAAAAGCAGGAGAGGCAGTCTGATGCAGATTATTTCTCCCTTTTGTAAGGCAAATGACTAATTATACAAAGCAAGATTTTTTTTTCCAAAGACATTTGAAAGGTATCGTGCAATATTGATACAGAAATTGTGTTTAATGCAGGTTTACAAACCAAGAGGTAAAAGAAAATGTAAATGTAAACATGGTGTTTTCTGCTTATTCTCCCTGTGGCTCTTCCCTTTGTCAGAAAAATGCCTTGCACACCTGCCTGGGTGCAGAAAGTTCCATGTGAAAGGGTAAAATAATTCCATCTGGAGACACTTTTAGGCTTCCACAGTATGTGTCCAGAAAGAGAAAGAAACTGTGGGATAAATCTAACTGAATTTCCATTCTTGGGCATTGTTGCTATTTATATTCCTCATTTTTCTTTCAAATGAAGAAAAAAAAATAATTCCTGTTAGAGGGAGCTGGATCAATACTAAGAAATTCTTCGTTAGATAAAGTAAGAATGATCATTAGCCTTGCTGCTTATGAATTAAATGCAAACTTTGCTTTTCAACTCATCTTTCCCACAGCATCCCCAGCAATTTGTTCTCATTTTGTTCAGCAATTAAAACCCAGCCCAACCACCGATATGAGCACTCTTTCTAATAACTTTGAAGCTTCTTCCTTCTGCATGGGTGGGAAAAAAAGGAGGAGGTATTAAGTGGGATGGTTGAGGTATTTTGGTGATGAGGGATTTTCAGTCTGTTTACTTAGGTGTGGATTTGAGGCTGGATTATGTTTATTAGTTATAGATCCCATCTCTCTGGGAGGGTCATGTGGACAAAGTTCACAGGCGTGCAAGCATGAAGTAAAGTTTCTGACTGAGGTGCTGCTGGTTCCCACGAGGGAGGGAGCTCTGCTGTCCTCCAGTGTGTACCAGTGGCTGCAGAGAAGGGCCAGTGCTGCTTTACAGCCTCTGCTTGGTCCCAATCCTTCAACTCCATTAAAATCGCTAATTTTACTGAGCTATAATCAAGGCAGAAGCACATCAGAATCTGTAGCAACCTAGAATGTGTTTTAGACACGGAAAAGAAAATGATGAAATGATGAAAAGGGTTTGTCCAGACCCTTTTGTAGATAAGAAAAAGATGTTCTAAATCAATGGCACCAAAACGGGAATAGGAGCCCTAGTAGCTGAGGTCTTCCCCTCTCCACCACCATGATTCAAACGGTCTTTCAGAAAAAAAAAAAAAGGAGTTTCAGACCCGAACCACCTTTGAGCCATGTGCCCAGCATAAATGCAGGCAAAATACAGGGACAGAATCTGCCCCCTTCTACATGTCATCTTTATTATCAGCCTCGGGTAATTGAGCTTCCTTCAGATTAGGGTACCACTGATGTTACAACTTAATGCCATCTGCTAAGATATCTTTGGAAATTATTGACTTATCTGAATATGTAATGCACGGTGCAGGACACAGTCCACCTTAGTCTCCTTTCATAGGTGATGAGAAGTATGATGCTAATCATTAATGCTGTCTTATGTTGTCTGTGCAGACTGACAGGGAGTTCCAAGAGAATTTTTGTTATATTTTCCGATTTTTCCAGAAAAGGTGTTTTGAGATGAGGAACACTTAGCTTTGCAGGCTGTGACCTCAAAAGAAGGTTTATAACTGCACACAAAATGTATATACAGATTTGTTCCTAACTTGCGTTTAACTTTATCACAACTGAGCTCTGAAATGAAGTAGCTGTGTTCACAAATGGCTGTAATTAGTTAGCTATATACTTAATGACTAATTTGTTAACATAGCTGAAGTAGCCTGGATGCACAGAGGTGTAGGCACAGCTTGGGGAGAAAAGCACGGGAGTGAGAGGTGCTTCTCATCTTGACTTTGTTTGCATTTCTACGTCTGCAAAACAGATCCTTAAACATTCAAGTGAGACAAGTGGAATGGAAAAAAGGTGTTGCCAGGCCAGGTTCAGCAGGTGCCTGAATGTGGAGACAAGGAAATAGGGAAGACTTGTCCTGCTGCTCTGGTTTGATTTTTACTTTTTTCCCCAGTTTCTTCATCTGAGTTTTGGCTGGTTTTTTGTTTTTCCATTTTTCCCCATTATAGAGACAATTGATATCATTTTCCACAACCAAATGAAGTTAATCCAACATGGCTGAAATTATTGTCAAGTTTTTAATCGCTAACAATTGATTGGTCTTTCAAAATTGTCAGCACTTTCAAATTTCACTCTAGATTTACGTATGTGTTATAAATATATTTGCTGTTATTCGTGCAGCGCTAAAAGGCTACTCAGCAGCGTGACATACAGAAGAGGCGTTAAGCACGAGATGCTGAAAGAGTGTGGAATTATTTATACATTTGTATTTGTTTACGAAATATTGTGGCACAAAATCTTTTCCTGTTTTCATAGAGCTTTGTTTGGCAAGAGTCCCCCAGACAAGTGTTCCTATGCATTGGCATAAATCTTTTAATCTGCAGATCCAATTTCTACAGAAGGGACATGGTTGTGTTGCAAGTATTTGCTTTCTTTCTGGTTTTCTTTCCCTATTAACAGCAAGTGGTACTTCTCATTGTCACCCTTCTGTCTGTCTTTGCTGGTGTCAGTGAATAAGAGGATGTTGCTGAATTTCTAGGAAACAGTAAAATTTCTTTTTACCTCTTGTCTGACAGAATTCCTTAAAATTTGAGTCTGGCTTTCTGAATTTTAGAGTGTATTGTATTTGCTGATAGCTAAGAGGACTTTTGGCTGCGTTATGGCTTCTCAAACACTTTGCTGAGTTCTGCAGACTTAATGCTTCATCCTCAATATCCACATGAACTGCAAAACAGTCCCAGCTCACATTGGCCCGGAGAAAGCCTTGGTGCTCAATAGAGATTGGGGTTTGATGTTTTTTATTCCTTCTCTTAGTTTTGTGTTGCTGGTTTAATTTCTTTTGTCTGTTAGCATCCAGATTGATGGCCAGCATTTGTTAGCTGATGGAACTGAGGTGCTGTGAGCTGCCTATATCCCAAGCCTCTTCCTCCACAGAATGGGAGGCACCAAGCTATGGTGGCATTCACAGCTCCAGAACAGATCAGGATCTTTCCCATCTGGGTTTGGGAGGCAGAAAAGCTGCAAGCAGATAGAGATGCCTCTGGGCAAAAAGTGAACGAAAGCTGCTGGTGGTTAACGGTTGACATGGGACATATTAGTTGCAAAGCTGTTATAGGCACAAAAAAAGTTTGTTGTATTGAAAGGTATCTATCTAACAATGATATGCTCAATTTCTTACAAATTGTTAACACTTTGTTGTTGGTTTGGGTGGGAATCTGTTTCGTTATTCTCCTTCTGGAAGCACTGTATCATTTCTGTCAGTCCCTGAAGAAGGTGTAGGTTTCACCATGAGGCTGTTTCAAATGGGACCAGGTGATGCAGGAAAGATCTTCTCTAGAAGCCATCAGCAGCACCAAACCAGTCATATTTTTAATAACCTTGAAACAGACGGAAGCACTGAGCTAAGGTATCTGTCCAATCTTTCAATCCATTCAGCACACATGAAAAAACCAAACAAAACTAATACTAGATCGAGGTGTCTAAGGTGCCATTTGACAGCACCATGAGGTGGTACCTGGCAACTTTAATCCTCAGAAAGCAGTCAAGGAAGTCCTCTCGGTGACCTAAATGTCTGAGTGCCGGGCTTTGAGGGCTGCTTCCCTCCTGGCTGCATAACGCAGGGTTTGGGGTATCGTGCTGCAAGTACATGCACAGGAGGTCTGAGCCCTGGGAGACTCCTCCAGGTTTAGCTGCTGCCTTTCAGCCAGGCTGCAGTTCTTTCCCACTCCTCCTTTTGGCAACAGGGCAGCTTGCAATAATTTGTTGCTTTCCCTTTGGCTTTGTAGCTGCTTAAAAAGTTACCTAGGAAGACAAGTGTGTGTGTCTGCGTAGGGGGCAATTCCGAGAGGAGGGTCTCTGGTAATGAAGCGTCACATGTGCCCAGCTAGGTGAGAGCTGGGCAGGTTTGTTGTGACATAACTCTTGGCGGGGCTGTGTGTGTGTGAGTGTGCGTGTGGCAGAGGCGGGGGAGGAAGAGAGAGAGAGAAGTGGAGTCTGCAGTAGCCCGGCAGTGCTATCAGCCACAGGATCTGGCAGCTTTGGGGTAAGCTACCACCTCTCCACCACTGGAGCAGCCTGGATCTCCAGCTCGAAGGGGAGAGAGAAGCAGCAGCGGCAATCATGGCAACGTCAAATGGTTTTATTTCTTCGTGACCTCTCTCTTCTCCTCTCTCTCATCAATAATTCACCTGAGGGCTTCTTCTTTCTTTTTTTTTTTTTTTTTCCCCCCCCCCCCCCCCTTTCCTTCCCCCTCTTTTTTTTTTTTTTTTTT
>WEIS01019765.1:0-14114 GCA_013389965.1 Todus mexicanus | reverse complement strand
TGTTGGAAGATCGAGCGACCAACTCTCCTGTTTCTGCAAAAGAAATACCAATATGATACAAATAGTTTAACATTTGTACCTTAGAGATGTCTGGATGTCCTTTTACTTCTCTTCACGTTTACCTCTTTTATTGCTGTTACACTTCATTCTTTTTCTATTTTCTTACATCTTGCTTCCATTTTCATGTCCTTTTTTTTCTTCTTCTCCGAGTAGTTTTACATATTTATGCTACTGTTGCCTTTATTTCTGGTCCTCATGTCTTGTGCTATCCTCTTCCTCTCCATTCTCTCCTTAAGATGCTTTCTCAAAATTATTTTTCTCTACTGTCCTTCTCGGTTTATAAGTATCTCTTTTTCTCTTCTGCTAATTGGAACAGACTGCCCAGGTCACCATCCCTGGAGGTGTTCAAAAAACATTCAGGACGTGGCTTAAAGGTCATTTCTAGACTTGATAGTTGGTATTTTCCAACTTTTATGATTCTATGATTCAGCTCTTAGTTTGTCCAATTGCTCTACTTTGTGAGGCAAATTAATGGGATGTGCTTTTCAAGACCCCTTAACTCTCTCCCCTCTATTCCTTTTGTTTTCCACATTGATAGCTGTCCATCCTTCTAAAGTGTCCTTTCCTCTTCTCACTGGATTTCTGATGTCATACAAGTTACGTCCTGAACCTATGAGGTGAGAGAAGGTTCAGACACTGCCTCTGATACCCAGGCAACATTCTGCATGACTTCTGGAAGGAGAGAGTGAGAACAGGCAGCAGTGGAAGCACGTACATGCAGCAAAGAGACAGTACTCTTTGTGTGTATTTCAGTGCAAATCCTACATACAGAAATGTTGCCCTGCTTTTATTCACTTCATCTCCAGGATAGATGGGCTTCAGTAGCGGCAAATTTACCATTTTGAGCCTGTGTATGTGTTGGTTTGGGGGTTTTTTTTTGGTTTTTCTGTTACTTCATACAATGGATAATGGATGTGACAGAGTTTTATGCTTGTAAAGATACAGGGGGTGAGTTATGGCGCTTAGCAGAGAGACATGAAAGTGTCCCTGCCTCTTCTTTCTCTCTTCCTCTTCTTTCTTTTTTTGTTCTTGCATCTCATTTCCACCTTGATATCTTCTCACCTTCTTTTTGTCTTCTTCTGCTTTGCATAGACTTGAGCACATGCAGAAAGGGAGAACGTTAAAAGTCACTAATGATAAAATATATCTAAGTTCTTTTTGATTTTTTTTGTGACTAGTTCACAAATACTTTAATTCAGCCGTTCTTGTTTGTTGGCATCAAAACTGATGATGCTGTATATGACACTATTCCAGCACTCTTTTTGTGTGCATTGTCATGTATTTTTATTGCCTCATTATCAACTGCTTGGTTGTAGAAGAGCTGCCAGTATAATTTTATAGAGACTACCTCTACCTAATGATACAGGTAATTAAGCCCTTGGAGACCATTATTCTAACCATACGTTACTTGTTTAAGCCATTTTGCTCTTCTGCTAGGGTTTGAAAATCTGCAACCAGTACGCTTTCATTTGTATGTCTCTGACATGACTTGTTTTAGTGGTTCTTTTCTAACCACCTGAAATTTAAGACCAGAAGACTATCTAAGGTTTCTTTGGTAGTAGATATGTATCACTGTTTGTTGAATCTATCCTCCAGAAGAGTAAACTCCCTTTGAGCTGGGCACCATTAGACTATGTTGTCCAAGGGCAGTGCTGTAGGAAACTCATATGGAAGGAGGCATTCTTCAGGCTCAAGAGAAGATACTTGGCATTCACTACCCTGACAGTCATTCTCGATCTATTTCGGGGAAAAAAATATTTTATTTATATATTTTTCATTCTGCAGGTTAGTAATTTGGAGGCTAATGTGGAGCGTTTGTCATGTGAGAAGGTCCTAGTCACACAGTGTGGGCATCAAGGCATGTTCATGAAGGGTACAGAGAAAAAACGTAGCTGATCGACCAAGAGCTGTCTCCTACCTTCTGTATGTGAATGTCTGTTTGAACATCTAAAGCAAGCTCTCTGCTGAGGAGATAAAAGGAGAGACAAATTCTAGCTATACCTACAGCAACACATTATCCCCCCAGGAATTAAAATATTGTCGTATCGTTATTTCTAACACAGACATCATGTGGAATATTCCTACATATTTTATCCATCTTTGCTGATCTCACATGTAGAGGCTTTGAGGAAGTCTCAGCTGAACTGAAAGTCTTCATTTTTTAATTTTCTTGTTGTAGTCTTTATGAGCTGAGATTTGGAAATGCTGAAGTTCAGGAAGTCGGAAGAAATTATATGTATTAAGATGTCTTTAAAAGTACTTCTAGGTATATGTCACGGTTGAGAATCAGAATCATTGTTTGTGAACATTTAAGGTGACTCATTTTGAGGAGATCCAAGTTCAAGGTGGGAACCTTTCCTGTCACATTTGAGTCCTGTGCAGTTATGTTTGCCGGGGTTTGGCCTTTGAGCCTTTGCAGTTGGCTGTAGTGTCAGGAAAGGACTGGTGCTGTCTTGTGAATTTGATTTTAGAAGATTTAGGTTATTCATCCAAACCAGGAGTAGTTTCTTGAATGTTTATTTATTTAGAGTCTCACTAGCTCCATTAGTAGTTAGTTTTTTAAAGGTATTAAATTCACAAATAACATTTTAAAGGAAAAATAATGCAAGAATTTAATAAGCTTTACAGTCCTTGCCTCTGAAGACATCAGGACGTTGTATGTTGTTCAGTATAATAAAAATTTCTGAACAACTTTAACTGCATGCATACTTAGTAGTCACTTAATCAAAAGAATTATATATCTTTCTATACAGCAATAATATGCATGCTCACTAGCCACTTAATCAGAAGAATTATATATTTTAAGTGCTTTGCACAGAAGGATTTGACTGGGGAGTCAGAAAATAAATCATGATAATTTCTGCAGAAGAAAAAAAAAAAAAGTCCCTCCTCTTGTTAGCTTTCCTCCAGCTGCTGTGTGTGCTCTGGGCAGCCCAGGTGGGTGTCTACCGCAGCACTTCACAGCCTGAGCCTGAAAGCTTCACAACGGGCTGTGTAGCGTGAAAATGCATAAGCCCAGCTTGTTTGCATTGTGGAGGTTTCTGCAAGTGCTCGTTGATGACAGCCCTCATTTTCATCTTGCGGTTCTCTTGTACCTACTTCAATCCCACAAAAGCTGCCTCCCTCCAGAGAGCATCTGCACTGTTCGTGGGAGAACACAGAAATTTAAGTAGCTGTGTCAAGGTAGTCTTGGTACCGCCTTGAAGCTGTGACTAAGAATTAAGCAAGAGCTTTCTAGTTTAGAGTGGCTTTACGTACCTGTAAAGCAATAGTGGTTTGTCTATATCAGGGTGCTTATATGCAAAATTAAATGTTTATTTGACGGAGCTGGTAGATATATCTATCCATTTAGCTATACAGATGGAAATATGGAAAAACAAATATTTGTTTAAAATGTAGAAAACAAGAAAAAAGTAAAAAACCCACATTACTTGAAATTAGAAATATTTGCAGTCTTATTGTATAGATGTCTAATTTTTCTGATGCCTTTATTTATGCTGAAACATTGTGACTATTTCTGGTGCCTCCAGCATGAATAGAGTTTGAATTTATGAGCATATGTTTAAACTGACGTGAGGATTAGCTTTCTGTACGTGTCTGGTTATAGTTAATGAAAATATCTCCTGTCCTAAGGTCCCAAATATGTTACTAGGAAATTGTAGGAGGGGGACAGTCCGTCCATTTGAAAAATGCTTTCAATTGCCTGTGGGANTTTTTTTTTTTTTTTTTGTGTGTGGTACTCTTCTTTAGATTATTACCTGAAAGGTAAGCAGTCTGAGTATGCTTTGAGTATGTTTTTAGAAGGAGGGTTTAGCATGTGTTTGTGAAAAGAGCATGGCTTGTTCAGTTTGGATTTGCCACGAGTGAACGCCACAGGGTTGAACTGACTGCTGGGCGCCTGTGGTGCAGAAAGGGCCATGATAGTGCTGCAGGAGAATTTGATTTGGTATTTCTAGATTAATAAGCACCTGTACTGATCAACAGAAAGAATAATCGTAAATTATATACTAAATGTATGTCTTTCTTTTACTATTATAAGGATATTATTGCTCTATTTTCCCTCTGGAATTTTAAGGATGGATATTGTGTGTTCTGTAGGCTTTGCCTAGCACTCTGCTATAAGGCGTGTACCAACATTGTATCCTGAGCAGAACCCAAAATCGGGAGAAAACCCCTTGAGGTTTAAAGCCCCAGCATTTCCCATCTGTCAGTTCTCTTTTAAGTTTATCACATATCAGTTTCCACTTCTGTCTGCTTTTTAAAATTCTTTTTCAATATCTAAATTCTTTGGAGGAGCTTGTGTCTCTCTCCCAGCTACCTACCATGGGAAGCAGTGGCCTGACAGGGTGCTGCAGGGTCTCCACAATTGGTGCATGGAGAGCAGCCGGCTTGGACACAGCCCAGGGAAGGAGGGGTCCCTTTGTCCAAGGGATCACCATGGGTTGCGGAGGAGATCAGATGGGAGGTGGTTACTGTAGCTGGCAAGTGACTGCACAGTGTGGAGATGAGCCTGTAGACCAGGGGGAGAGCTGAGGAGATCAGGCAGCCATGTCTGGAGCTACTGGAAATCCTTGGGGCCAAAGGGGAGTGAACAGCACCTGCAGTTCAGAGCTGCTAATTTAATCGAAACCAGGTAGAAGGAATGACACTCCTGCGAGGATGCAGTGAATGGAAACTATTCTTTTATGAGCTACTTTTGTTTGTGTTATGTCTTGAAAAGCCACATTGATACTTTACCTGTTTAAAAAAATTTGATACTTAATCTAAAAGCTGGAGTTTTTAATTTGTTCAGGAGGGGGTGGGTGTATGTGTGTTTGTTTATTTTGAAGCCTTTTGGTAGTTTGAGGAACTCAAGGAAAAAGTCTAATCTGATCCATTGCCAAGCTTTGAATGGAGTGATAAGGGAAGTGAGATGCAGGTAACTCCAAACCTGAAGTTTGAAGCTATGTACAAATAAGTAAACAAATTTATTTGGGAGCCGAGCCAGAGAGAAGCTTTTTGTTTGGTTGGATAGTGGGTTTGAAGAGAACTGGAAAGCTTGGACAGAGGCGCAGGAGTCTGCCACTAAAACCAGACAGATTGCAGTCACCAAAGACACAACCGAAGTCCAGGTGGTGAAAATACTGGCTGGTTCACAGGTGAACCAAGAGCTGAAAGAGTGGAGAAACCGCATGAGAACCTGTTCCTTCCTCTGTGATAAGGCCACAGGGAGGAGTCAGTCAGCTGACGGAGCTGAAACCCAGGCCACAGCTCCAGCAAGGCTGCAACTGAAAAACAGAAGTCAAGAGACTTAAGCTGGAGACTGTGCAGGAGAGGGAGGCAGGAGGCTTCACTGTCTCACAGATAGGAGCTGGAAGAAAATACCCACCTAAGAATTTTGATTGCACAGAAGTTAAACTAAAGATGGAGAAAGTTCTGTTATTGATATTTTTCTCTAAGACTTTAAAAAGAGTCTTGCAACTGCTGCGCAGCATGAGAAGAAGGAAAAAAGCTTAAACAGAAAGCTCAGCGGCAGCAAGGTTCTATAGAAATCTCTGAACACGTCTCTGTAAGACTGAGCTAGTATCGGGTTGAAGGATTTCTTGTGACATGCATTTGAAATAACCACCGAGTGCTGTCACCTCAGCTTGAGGGTGATGAAAAGGGAAGGTGATAGCACCTAGCAAAAGGTAACTGCCAGCCCGTGTAAATCTTGAAGGAAGTAGGTCGAGGGAGAAGGGCTTGAAACTGTCATGCACCTTCTAGAGCTGAAACAACTATGTGCTACCTGTTCCTTGGAGGCAGAGTTGTGCAAAGGGCTGTGTGGGATGCAGCTGAAGAGTGCATGGGCTATGCAGAGTATTTATTCCCTGTGCTAGAAGGGGAATCAAAGATCAGGATATAGGGGAGAATTTTTTGCAAGGAAAGCTTGCTCTGCCAAGGAAAGATTTTAGCTCTGGGGAGATCAAACCCCTCTAAGGGATATGCTACAATGAACCAGAGAAGGGAAAGGGTTTCCTCTACAGTGAGATGGGGCATAAAGGCATATCCTACATAGTGGAGAGGCTGATCAGAGAAAATCCTCTTCACATGTGGAATTACTGTGACAAGGTGTCTCTTAAGGAAGGGAATCAATAAACCTGGTTGAGAGGGGTGTGGAAGACTTTTGGGGAAGTGAGAAATTTATGGGGAAGGTTCTACAGAATTAGGGGGCTGAGAGAACTCTTGTGCCTCCTTCACCAGGTTTGTTGCCCTTCTTTGGACACACCTGAGCACCTTGTAGCGAGGGGCCCAAAACTGAACCCAGTGTTCAAGGTGTGGTCAAACCAGTGCTGAAGTACAGGTGAACGATCACCTCCCTAGTCCTGCTGGCTACACTATTTCTGATACAAGCCAAGATGCTGTTTGCCTTCTTGGCCACCTGGGCACACTGCTAGCTCATATTTAGCTGCTGTCTACCAACAACCCCAGGTCATTTTCTAACGGGCAGCTTTCAACCACTTCCCTTCAAGCCTGTAGCATTGCATGAGGTTGCTGTGGCTCAAGGTGCAGGACTCAGCACTTGGCCTTGTTGAACCTCGTCCTATCAGCCTTGACACTGATCCAGCCTGTCCAGATCCTTCTGTAGAGCCTCCCTACCTTAAAGCAAATCAACACACAAGCCTAACTTGATGCCATCTGCAAACTTACTGAGGGTGGCCTTGATCCCCTCATCCACATCGTTGATAACAGTATCAAAGAGAACAGGTCACGGTACTCAGCTGTGGTAAACACCACTCATGATTGTCTGCCAACTGGAGTTAATTTCATTCACTACAACTCTCTTGGCCGGGACATCCACGCAGTTTTTTATCCAGTGAAGCAGATGTCCCATCCAAGCCATGATCAGCCAGTTCCTCCAGGAGATTGATGTGAGAAACAGTGTCAAAAGCTTTGCTAAAGTCCAGGTAGACAACACCTACAGCTTTTCCCTTCTCCACTAGGTGGATCGCCTGGTTATAGAAGGAGATCAGGTTGGTCAAACAGGACCTGGCTTTCATAAAACCATGCTGACTAAGCCTGATCACCTGGTTGTCCTATATGTGCTGCATGATGGCAGTCAAATGATCTGCTCCATAACCTTCCCTGTCACCAAGGAAAGGTTGACAGGCCTGTCATTCCCCAGATCCTCCTTCTGGTCCTTCTTGTAGATGGGCCTGCAGTCAACTGGCACCTCCCTGAAATTAGTGTGTTTGAGGGAAGATTCATTCCTATATGATCTTAAAATCTGTTCTTGGGGAGGATCCCAACGTAAAGCCTGTGGCTTTGGTCCACTTGAAGTGACAGAACTAGGAGAGGCACAGAGCTGGCAGATTTTCTGACCAATGTCCCAACATTGCTGGGGGAGGGCACAAAGGAATTGCCCTGTTTCTGAAGGTGATGGTCCTGAGAAAATTGAGAGGGAAGTCAGGAATTTAACTGCCTGGCAGTGACGCATCCACCCCAGCGGGCACTGCCTTGCCTGGCCTGGTTGCAAGTGCCCTGACTCATGCTGTGAGCTGCAGCAGCGGGACCAGGAGATAGAGGCAGCAGCGCTGTCAGAAGCATAACATCAAGAAGCTTTAAAAGCAAGTCTCCTATAGCTCAGTGGCTCTTTGCAGGGAGGTCCTGGCTTCCAGGCAAGATTTGAGTTGCAGCAAAAATACAGAGGAAGCTTCCTTCTGCCATCTTGGATGCCTGAGCATCTGTGCCTTCTGTGCTGCTCCCTGGGCAGGGAAGGATGTTTCCTCCTTTCCAGAGATTCCTCTGGCCCCCTCACCAAGAGACACACGCAGAACCAAAACCAAAATAAATACCTGCATGTTGCAGTTGGATTGATTTCTGGTATTCTCTCAACAACACTGGACAAATCATATTTTTTAAATGTAAGAATGACTGATTTTATTTCCGAAAGAATAGCAGCAAGAACCTGTGGATCATAAATTCAGGTCCTCAGCTCTTGACTCTGCTGTGTAATTCGTTTTGCAAACTGCACAGCTCTGGCTTAAAACTGTTCAGGTTTCTCATCCTGTTGCTCTACCTGGCAGGCTGGTTCAGTCTCACTTTTTCCATGATTAAAAGCATCCTACTTCCAACCTAAGTGTATTTATAACCACAGTATTCCCATCTGGTTTTGTCAATTGTTTGCCTTAAGTTGATATTGTTTTCTTTCCCATTTTAATTTTTCTCACTGACTCTTTTGTGGAAGTCATACTTGTGTAATCCTTCGGTCTCTTAGATATAGCAAGGTAAGTTGTTTAGTCTCTTCTCATGACTCAGATTCTTGATTCCTCTAAACAATCTCAGAGCTGTCTTTTCACTTAAATTGCCTCTGAATGAGCCACTCCTGAACGCTGGTGATCGTAATTGCAGATAATATTCCAGATGAAATCTTGACAATGCTTTCCGCAGAAGCATTAATATTTTATGTTACTTAAACTCTTCTATTCCACAAGCAGATTCTGGTTTCAGAGTACCTCATTTCTTCTTCTGTTTCATGCTTTGAGAAATTTTATCCTTAGGTTAGTACTGGCGGAGGACTGTTTCACTACTCTAAGCTGATATTTTGTCAAGAAACTTAAGAAGCTTCTATCAAACATGGGTTTCATTTATTTTTGCCCTAAAGAAAATAGCTTTTTAAAAAAGGAAAAATTGAAAGGAACAGTTCAGTTTTAAGAAAACTTCAGTTTTCTATTCAAATAATAAATACAGCAAAAAATTTTAATGGTGCTAAGTGAGATACTTCAGATTAATAGACAATAAATAAAACACTGAAGAAAGGGCAGAATAAGCGTTCTTAAATAGTGATTGAAGAATGTAGATTTGGGAATGGGTGAGCTCTAGAGACTATTTTTACAGATTATAACAGCTTGATAATTACATAAGATGCACAGAATCCTTGGCAAAGCAGGTTTTTTAGCATAGTCCAGCAAGGAGGCAGAACACACGCGTGGGGGATAGTTATTCTAGATGGATTCGGAAAGTGCTTGGTATTGGAGTGGGTCCATCTAGGATATTAGAATTATAACCAAGAGAAAATAACCTTTTGTGGTTACCAGAAGGCAGAAAAATATAGGTCAGATATGTAGCCTTTCATAAAACTCCTAATTTTCTGCTTCATTTCTGAAATTTACATGTCCTTTGGAAGCCTTGTTAAGGGAACAAAATAAGGGATTTCAAGCTAAATTTAAAGGCTCAACTATTTTTCCATTCTTCATAGGAATTTATGCTAAATCTTCTGATGTGTGCTGTCACTATGCAGAGTATTACAGGTCATAACAATCGCTTTTCAATTAAGGTGCAGTTAATTCATGTTTTAAAGATTATGATTTTTAAGAAACGAGTCTCGGTTATTATCCGGTGCCGTGTTTGGTTAAGCAGTCTCTCTTAAAAATGGACAACTGGGATGCTAGTGAAGAAACAGCAGCTTGTAAATTGCAAGAGCACTGGCCGTCAGATCTTTGCAGTAAATCTGACTGTAGGCTTATATCACCTCTGTCAAAAACTAGTTTTCTCCTTCCTTTTTCAGCTATTCCATGGGTACCTAAAGCTTGTAAGATCCTCTCAGTACTGGTTTTATAGTGACATGACCACACAGACAGTGTCTCTTATGCCTGCAGTTCAACTTTATGACTGTCAACTTGTACAAACTTTTATAATAGCCACAAACGATAAAACGAGAAAAGTCTCAACTGTGCTGAACTGACCTCTTCATCGTGTTGCAAAGATTCTATTGCACAGAAATCTGAGTGCTGGTGGGAGATGTTTCTAATTGCCACATGAAACAGTGTGCTCACCAGTCCCTATAAGGCTGTTCGACAAGATGGGCCTGTTGTCCAAAACAGTCCATCTGAATTTGACCGTAAATGAAATCACCTATTGAATTTAAGAATTCTTCATAGTTCTTCTGAGCTAATTTAACTGATGACCCTAATATGCAAGTAGACTATATTTTCATTAATACTGTTAGGCCTAAATTGAAAAACTCTAATTTTAGTGGTAGTTGAATCTATTCTTTTGTGGTTCTGCTTGTTTATTTATTTGTAAGAACTTTCTGGAGGACTAGAGTTGGAACTCTGTATACATGTATAAACACAATAATTAAGAATCCTATTGCGTTGTTAATTTAAGAATGAGACGATGAGCATGTTAAGAAATGAAGTCTTTTGGTGAGGACTGCACAGGAATTTATGTTAAGAACCAAAATGATTTGTTCCTTTGTGTAAAAGGCATCTGATTAAGGTCAGCCTATGAGCAGAGATGGTTCCAATCTGCAACTGAAAAACTACACCACCGTCTGCACTAGGGATTAGAGCTGGCTTGTTTTTATTCACATTTGGTCAACAGATGGTCCAACTATTCTGTGGGCATTCTGGCAGTGTAGAAGTCTGCGCATCAATGACAAAACATCTACGAATAAGTAAAATGTCAGTGTTCATCTGAGTAGAATGAATACCCACTGTCGGCTTCTCAAAAAGTAGTGTAGTTGGCTGACTCAAAAGGAGAAAATGTAGCAAAACATCATTTTATTGCTAAATTAGCCAATCCCATTCATCCTGATAAGACTGAAAGAACAGAAACACTCTGATGCTTAGATAATGTTATTGGCCTTTGGCCAGAGCAGTTAGCTAATATTTGCTGTCTCACTGGATTGTTACCTTAGACATAAAAAAATAATAATAATTTCTGATTCTTCTGCTCAGTTGCATTTGCAAAGAATGGTACAAAAAACATCATGTTTTCCTAAACACAGTATTAAAAAACAACAGTAGGCAAATTCTGGTGTGATATTCCTAGGAATACTGGCTCTTTTTCCAAGGTCACAGTTTTAATATACAGCATATCTGACAATGTGGCTTCAGGTATTCCTGCCTCTCTCTCTCCTGTTTTCACATCACACACCATCCTGTGCCACAGCAGTTTTCCCATCTCCAACCCCTGTTCCAACTGGGCTGTTTTTCCATCTATGTCAAGGGATTAAGGCGACTTAAAAGGAACAGAACAGAAAATGTGAAAGGGAGGGTGAGAAAAAAATGTATCTGCACAGCTGAAGAGGAATGAGAATTTGGGTGAGGAGATGGGGAGTGGGGAGAAGTGTGAAGACCTTTTGCTGGATTTGACACTCAGCATTTTAGGTGGTGGCTCTTGGTCTCTGTTGTGTCCGTCACTGCTTCTCTGGCTTTCAATCCCTTATCTTCACTTACCCACACTCACAGAGTTGAAACTAGCTATATAGTCCCAGACCCTTTATCTGCAGTCAGGCTCGATGACATCTCCTGAGCCTGTGGGATTTTATTTCTGATCCACCTTGAATTGGAGCAGTGTTTCATAGGTGGCTTCCATTAATCCCAGCGGTCACATTGTGCGGAGGAGCAGAACTCTTTATTCTGTTCAGCCTCTGTTCAGGAGGCTTAGTGTTATTATCAGTTTTAACAGGTTTGATGAATGAGTGCAGATCAAAGACAACCTTTGGTAGTGTTTATTATCACCTTCTAAAATGAAAGCGCGAACCTTCCTTCTTTCATTGATGGAACTGAAGTTGATTACGTTTTCATGAGATGGTGGTACCAGATTGTAGCTTACACTTGCTTTTTATGTCCCTTGGAAAGGGCAGAGAAGGGTGAATGTTTTCAGCAGCTGTGCCTCTATAAACAAATGTACTGGCACACATTGCTGCACCTATAGTGGAGAGTAAATACTGGTGATGTATTTGACAGCCTGTCTAAATTGCACAAACCTGACAATTGCCTAGAAATACAGCAGATTGTTGTTGTGTTGTGGGGTTTTTTATTAATCTGAGTGATTTTGTTCCCAAATGACAGTAATTTTATGATGGTGTTTGGTTACACTGCTGACAAGGTGATGATGTTGTTTGCACACATTTGTTTTTAGTTTTTGTAACTGAGCTCCGGTAAGATTTTAACAATACAACTAATTGCTGTGCATATTCAAAAGATAAAAGAGTGCCCTTAATGTGTTATTCATAACATGGAGTATGAGAACATTATAAGGCCAGGAATGTCTTTAAATATTAATTTCATGGTAGCCATGGATGCATTAGGCTCTTGTAAAGAACAAAACCACTGTATGCAACTCTTTTTTTTTTTTTCCATACAGCTGACTTTTGTAAATATTTTCATTCTCTAGAATGGAGGAGACAGTGAGAAATCTGCTACAGAGCCAAGGATCCTCAGGCCAGCATGGAGAAGGAACTGTCAATATCATGAAGGTATACCAGGTATTAGTCCCGTGTTACCTGTTTTCTTGTGATAGAAAAGTTCTCTAAACCAAAAATTGCACTACTTAGATAAATGTGTGACACCATTGACTGTTTTATTAGTTATGAATGCTTGTAAGTGGTAGCTGGTACCATCAACATTTGTCCAGATGTTTCTCAGGCCAGAGTTAAAGGGTTTTTATTTTTCATTTGTCATTGTGTTATTTGCAGTTGTTGCTCCTCATGGTTAACAAAGGACAGATAAACTACTTTTGAAGACTTTATTAAAACACTTGAAATATTAATTAGTATATTCCAGCATCTCTAGAAAACATAAATGCTTTTGATAACTTAAGCTTCAGATTGTGATGAATAATTTTATCTACTCGTATTCTTACTGGGTATGAGGTTTCCATATAAAACTCCACATTTCCTTATCACTGATTATGACAGGTGCATTTTCTCACCCTCACTTGGGGTAGATAGAGAGTGTCTCAGGACAGAATTTAGGAGAGCAAGGACTTTAGAGGTTTTTTTAAGGGAACCAGGTCAGTTTATGCTGTTTATAAGAAAAGAGAGTTTCACATTTTCCAGATATACTACCGTATTCTGGAAGAGGTGAACTTGAGGTGGGGAGAAAACCTTTTTAAGTCTCACAAAAAAGGAATGAGATACATCCCAGTTAAAATCAGATATTCTGCACGTGAATTCTTAAAAATATCCCACTTGATAAAGTGAGTCCTATCTTGTATCTTTCTAAACTGAGTTAACATTCCCTATGAAGACATAAAATGCTGAAATAATACATTAGACTCTATAATAGGTAGGACTCCTTCAGATAAAGCATTTTTTAAAAAATCTAGTTATATTAGTCCATTCTTAAAACTGATGGATCAAAAATATAGCAATATAACTAAACAAAAATGTATATTAAGGAGTATTTATCACTGTAATTAAATTTTCATATTAAGCTTGGATTGAAGGAAAAAGAATCTTTGAGATTAACCTACCAAAATAATCGATTTTTCCTGTTAAAATGATAGCCTGTAAAATTTAATTTCAGGACATATTAAACTTTTTGTTGAAGTTATAATAGAACATTGTGCTTTTAGAAATTGATGATAAAAACTTCTATATTTTACTCATTAGCCTTTTTGGATGCAAAGATAAAACTCAGTTGCTTTCTCTCGGTTCAGAGTTTAAATCCATACTTCCTGCTCACTCCTGCCACTGTATAGTGGGTGTTCTGAAGTGGCCTTGGCATCCATTTCTCCTTCCTGTGGATTACTTGTCTGTCTTTATAACAGACGACCGGAATGATTTTGTTGTCTGCTGTGCTGTCTTACCCTGGAAACCACAATCAGGTGGTACCATAATTAGGTTTTAGCTTCCTTGAGTTTTGTTTTGGCACTCTCAACAAGAAAAGGAAAAAGTTACTTCAGTTTCTTTCTATCAAACTGAAGGGTTTTAGTTGTTCTTTATTTTCCTTTTGGGCACTAAACTTGAAAAAAATTAGCTGTGTGGCTTTTTGAGATTTGAAATTTTGTGCACTGTTTTCCTAGAGGGAAGATAAACTAGTCACTCCAATATTGATGCTTGCATATTTTCTGTGTAGTTCTTCCTCCATCTTTTATTCGTTTCTTAATTTTTGAAAAAAAAAAAAGTGAGAATTTGGTTATGATTTTGTCTTCTTTCTCCTTTGGGGCCATACTGACATAGGCATTTGTTGTCTCTTGCCAGCCAGGAGAATAAGTACCATGGTGTGTTTCGTATAAAATCTCTCAGGTTTATTTTCTGACCAACAAAAGAACAAGACAGTTCTGCCCAGTTAATGCTGCCA
>WEIS01019759.1:2152-12616 GCA_013389965.1 Todus mexicanus | reverse complement strand
GCAGATTTGCCCCCAACTACGTGGATTATTAATCATCTTCACACTGATTAAGGTGTCCAGAAATGCAAAACACTAAATTGAGTTTTGTCACAGAGGTGTGATGTATGATAAATATTTTGTATAACGGATCTATGTTTCAATACATTGAGACAGCCTTGAATTTTCAGTAACAGTTTTTTACAGTTATGAAACACGTAGAATAGAAGTCTTCCCCTTTACTGCCCTAAGAGTTCACTGATAACTGGGGGAAACCCCCTTATCCAGAATAGAAGTTATCTTGCATTTTTGCTAACGTATATAATTACTGATGTGGGTGTTCCCACATCTTAGAGAGGAAAAAGCGCTTGCCAAGATTGAAAAACCATAGTAAGCAATATAAACGATTTCTCTCACACACCAGCATTTCTTGCTGAGACAAGTGAACTGGAACTGGGTTTAAAACCATATAATTATACTCCTATATATCATTTATTAAATCAGATCTCCCCCACCCTCTTTTCTTTCAAGTTGCTTTTGAAAAGACTTTTCTTCCAAGGGGCCTGCTTGTTGGGGTCCCCCTTTGAAGAACTCTTTGCAAACAATGGGAATTAAGAAAAATATGAACAGCACATCAGGACCCATGTGACATGTTTTCCATATACAATTATTGCTCTTCGCTTAAGTCTTTGCCCTAGCATCAGTGTCACTGAAGTCTGCTTGGGCCATATATATGCGATACTGCCTGTTGGGGGTCTACGCCAGACATCCATGGGTTGTATGGAGCACTTTGATCATCCAGTCTGGGTTTCTCCATGACACAGACCATATAGTTTCATCTCTCCATTCCTTGGTCAGAACCAGAACTGCCTGTTCAGGTATTTCATGGGTTATAGAAAGATGTTTGTGGATTTCCTTATTTCACACTCATTTCTATGCTGTTTAAAATATAAAGAAGCTGACCCAGTGTTTTCACACCCATGAAATAGAAGGACTAATGAATGATTTCTCCAAAGCACACAGATTGTATATGCAAAGGTCCAGTGCACAAATCCGGACTTGTTTATGCCTCGGGTTGTGCATACAAAAAGCTATTTAACTTTGAGCCAATATATCTTTCTTTCCAGCACCCACACCTCACTCAACCCACCTCTTCTGAGAAAGCCTGGGGAAAAGACTTTAAACCATGTTCCAAAAGGCTGGGAAGTAAGGCTCTGTTGGACAAAGGGACCATCTGAATGTGAACGGGTACCAGTAGTGAAGCGCTTTGCAATTATCACAGTAGACGTTCCAGCTGTTGGCATCTTAACACGGGTCTGTCCACCACAAAGCTTGTAGTTGGTGTAAGTGTGTGGGCATTGGGACCATCACTGTTGAATTTGTGGTGTAGGTGGCACCACTGACGTTCTTAGAATAGCTTTCCTCAGTTCGTACTGCAGATTGTGTATTAAGGTGTGGTGGCATCTTTTGAGACTTTCACTGTGTAGTTGGAGGGTCTGGACAGTGTCTTCTTCAGGTGTAAATATTAATTCTCATGAGGAAAAGTTGTCAGCATGACACTGCAGCTTTCTCTTATTTGGCCAGTGTTTTCTTTTGGTCATTCAGTTAGTAACTGTTGCTGAGAAAGGAAAGTTGTGTATTAAGGGTTTGATGTATCAAAGAAAGAAGTTCTTTTACAATTCACTGATATGTGCACATGATGAAGATGCATTAGATTTCAGTCTAAATTTCCCATCAAAAATTATTATTTTTTAAACCTTTTTTGCCCCTTCACTCTCTTCCTCCCTCCCATCTTTGTTTTTACTCCTTTTCTGTTCAGTCCTTCTGAAGTGCTGTCAAGTAATGCTCCAGTTCTGGCAGAACTCTTCAGTCGTGTAGTATGAGAATAGAGTTCCAGCAGTTCTCCTGTGGTGCTGCTATATCCAAGATGCCCAGCTTCTAAGTGTTTAAGGAGATGTACTTCATAATGTTTTCCTTGGGGTTTAATTAATTTTCTTAACGATTCTTTTTTGTACTAGCCAATTTACCATGTGTTTTAACAAAATACAATATGAAATAGAACAAAACACCATTATTTGAGGGAAGACAGTGAGAAGTACTAAAGTTATTTATCCCGATTGTTATATTGTGAATACTTGAAAACTGTCATGCTTAGGACCATCCCTGTTAAGGAAGTATTCATTCTCATGAAAAAAAGCTACAAACTATGTAAAATACAATGAAAATAATCCAGTGATAAGAAAAACAAACATGCGCTGGGTACCTACCATGATCAGAAGTCTTCTGAATTTGCAGCAATGTCCGTCATAGGAAAAGTTTTAACATATTGTACTTTTATTGTGTTTTATGCCTTTTATTAGTTTGCAAATCTAATTAGGAAAGCAATTGGCACATGGCACGCAATGACGGAAGCAGTACCACCTATTCTTGTGGCAGCTTTGGTTTTGCTTTATGGGTGGTCTTTGTTCCTAAAGGCTTATATGAATACCACATATTAGCCGAGCTGGTTCTCCCTTGATGTCTGTGTTGTATTGTACACATGTTGTCACTGTTTGACACTTAAACAATCCAGATTCTTACCCAGCCTGTATTTAGTGCCATAATAAACTTCTGAGCATATGTTTTTGAGAGCAACAGTAACATTCATCACTGCAAAGTGACATATAAATAAGCACTACTGGAGAGCGTACATGCCTTCAGAGGGCAGAGCTGGACTGGAAGGTGTGTGCCAAAGGGATGTGGTCATCTGCCTTGCCCTTACTGCGCTTTTTTCTTCTATGACTTTTTTCAGTAAATCAAAACAGTTATTGAAGTGACCTACGAAGTTCACCCCGTACATGTGAAAAACACACGTTGTTACAAAACTTTTCTAGTGAAACATTTCCTGTTTGGGGCTTTGGCTTGACAAACAGTAGATGTAAGGCATAAACCATTCCCCTTCTCTCTTCATCTCACTTGCTCTGTCTTTCAGCAGGGAGCTCCGTCGAGGCCTGGTCTGGAGCACTGGTCTGGCAGATGTGATGTCCCAATGCTTTCCGCTCCCGTGAGTCTCTTTCTGTTGTTTTTTGCAAAATTCCTGTACTTGAATGGGTTTGTTTCAGCAGAGGTGGTGGGGATTTTTGTATTTGGGTTTTTTTGTTGTTGTTTTGGTTTGGTTTTTGAGGTTGCTTTGGTAGAAACGAACATGTTCTGAATCAATGAGAGCTTTGTCTGAACAAGGACAGAAAAGTTGAGCCTTGAACAAGGAAATAATTTATGTTAAGTCTTATTGAATGTTTAACGTGGAATGTTAATTATAAAAAAGGGTATATGTCCTGTCTTTAAGATCAGCTATTTTCTCCTTGACCTGAGAAGGACCTTCAGCTTGCTAATTACAGATGTATATCAATTCAATGAGAGTATCCTCCCATTAAACCAATACCTTTTTAAAGAAACAAGTGCTACAGATGAAAAAGACAAAGTATGTTTAAAACTGAAATAGTGTAAGAACCGTCTTAACTGCTTTGATTAATACTTGAATTTTCTATTGATCAATATTGTTGAGCACAAGACAAGGTAGTTATTAGAGTAGAAACAAATTTCTGAGTGATGGTTGTTAGTTACATGAACACAATTATTAAGATGATATTACTATGTGTAAGTGCAAAAATGTTTGAAGTTGCTTGTGCAGAAGTAGTATTTCTTTGAATATAAGTGGCTTTCCTGAGGTAGTCTTTTGTATGTCCTTCCACTCTTGGACTATGTGAAAGGAGTTCCCTGCAAGCTATTTACATCTCCCATGAGTGGCTCTACAGACAGGAGGCAGCAGATACAGTGCAAGCTTCTACCACAGTAAAAATGGCAAAAAACCCCCAATACACAGCATATTCCAGCACTCAACAACAGCTCATGCTATGACCTGAAACAAATAAAGGGGAAGCTACTAGGTGCTGTCACAATACCAACAATGCCCATATGTATTTTGAGACTGACTCAGTTTCTGACAGCAGAACACGTCTGCATCAGCAATGGGTCACACTTGAAAAGTGAGATTCATTCATATCTGACCTTGGGTTGAATTTTATTCAGTGTCCTCATTAGCAAAATGAAGCCCAGCACTATTCACCCTTCTGTCTTCCCCAAAGCACAAGCATTTGAAGCTGCATCTGGGCCTGGACTCTGCCCTGATTTCATGCTCTGCATATGTGTACAGTGAGTGAGAGAGCAGAGAAGGCATTTGAGAATAAACCGCATTAGCTCTCAAAGAGAGGTTTTAAAGTTTTAATATTATGGTTGTCTAGTTTGATCTAGTATCTGGTCATTGAATTGTATCATTGCAAGAAACATGAGAACAGCAGCATGACCATGAGGTATATTGTGTTACAGAATGAGGTTACACAGCACCAAAGCACCACCATATTTCAGTAACAAATGCAGCTTCTGGGGAGTTTTGTTATCATTGCATAAGCTTCACTGCTCCCTACAAGATGACACTGATTCAGACAGAAAACACTAATTCAGTTCTTGCCAGCAGAGCCAATTGTCTCTTTGATTACATTAGACTGACAACTGGTTTTCAATGTCATTGTCAGCCGCAGCTTCTCATACATGGTGCAGTGAGGCATGAACTGGGCTCCCTTTATTTAATTATTTCTACCCATTTCTGTATTTGTAAGGCAAATGCGAGGCTCCCATCCAGTAGACAGAAAAACGTCAGGTGTTTAGATTACAAAACTCAGGCTTCAGCAGTGGAGTCCGGCATTCTTTTTAAAGGCAGGTCCTGAATGTGTGTGTCACTCCAAAGAATGAATTTAAAGCTGTATTTTTTGTGTGTGTCACTTGTATAGAAGTGACGTAGGATTTTCTTGATCAAATAATTGTTACGTTAAATAATTGTCCTTACATTTTTTCTTAATTAAGTTGTAATTGAAGGCTGTCTGTGAGCTACCCATTGCAGGCACTTGCTATTTAAATTTGCCTTGTGTTGATTGATGTTGTTTGGGCGCACAAGCCTTGGGCAAGCAAGGTCTGTTCTGTGCCCAGGTCTGGGCAAGTGTGCAGCTCACAGGATGGCTCTCCATTGCAGCAGAGGTCTGACTGTGGTCCATGATGGTGCTCCTGCAGAAAGCTACTGCAGCTGTGGTGGTGGTGAGGGCACAGCAATGCAGAGCACAGGCTGCGGAAGCTGTCACCCAGCAGGCAGGGTACAAAGGCAGCCTTCAGCCTGTGCTCATTTCAAACCAGTGCATGGGGATCTCTGAGAAATCAAACCCTGCTTGGCTGAACCAGCCAAGTTGAGCAGTACCCTTTCCAGTGTGTCGCAACAGTGATGGGCTGACACCAGTTAGCTCCTTTGCAAGTAGACCATGGAGAGCTGAGATAAAGCCTGGTCACAAGCTGTCCATAGTGCAGAAAACATCACGTTCTTTGCATTTTTGCCCAGGCTGTGGTTTGTTGTGTTATCTGGAGTAGAGGTTCCCAGTGCAACTCTGACTGCTGTATTTATATGTGTGCCTAAAACCACCAGAGATGATCAGCATCTTCCCCTCCCCTCTGCCTCTCTCACACGTGTCATTCTATGAAAGGGAGATTAGGGAACTGGGAGGTTGCTGTGGGGCTTCAGGAGCACAGTGCAGAGATGTTGCTCTTCTGTGCAAGATTTTCCTCTACCTTGCTAATCCTTGCTCTTCCCTCTCAGCAGAAATGGGATAAAGAGGCGGGGAGATGAGCAGCATTTTTAAATGCATAAATTTATTTAAAATAGCTCAGAATGTCTTAGAAGAGAAGGTAGTCAAGAAGCAAGCTCCAGAAGCTTGCAGCAGCTCTGTGAAATGTAGCCTCATTAAATGGTTGCTGCCAACTCTCTGTGATTCTTCCATGCCTGCAGAATAAGAGATTTATGTTCTTCATAAATGTGTATCCTTCTATTTCTGAATTCTCTTCTACTGCTTCCATTGCCCAAAAGCCAAACGAAGCTAACCTCCTCCAGGTCCCAGAATGAAAAAATGCAAACACACTGCATTTAAAAGTAGATTTAGCAACTCCAAAGTGGGCGATTTGGTTCCACCCATCAAACCTGAGTTCTCTGATCTAAAGTCAGATGGGTGCTACTCCTAGCAAGATGTGTGCCAAATCTAATTAAGCTTTGCATAATGTGCATCTTGGGTGATGTGATTTATTAGCTTTGTTTGAAGAAAGTAATAATAAAAAAAGAAAATGGCTTTAGTAATAAGCTGTTTGAATTCCCTGTGCAAGTAGGCACAGTCCCTCCTGGATTTCCCTGAAATGCTCTTGAGGTACCTATCAACAGACTGACGCAATGCCGGGAGCCAACACAAAGAGGGTGTTTGGTCTGGGGTCCTACTTCTACTGCTTTCCTGGCTTTTGGCTCTGCATGTATTCAAGTAGTCCCCACTGTGTATAATGTTTTCCATTCTCAGAACCCACGTAAACCCCGTATTTATCTCCATTTTTATGAAAGTGTACAGAGAGACCAGAGATGGCTGTAGTGTAGTGCAGCAGGGATACGCGCATAAGTGCTAAGCGTTGGGGTTCACAACTGTAACAATAGTCCCAGACCCCATGCTAGTGTAGCATGGGTGCTTTTGATACCTGAACTAGCTCTTATGTAGCTTTCTGTTAATTTGATGTGTTCAGGGCAGATGTGTCCTGTGACCTGGATCCTCAACACCCCAAGTTCTATTGATTCTAGTGGGCCAAGTTATGGTGGTTGCTCATATCCTGTAGCATTCCTGAAGCTCTCTTGCCATTCTAATACCAGCTCTTTTCTCGTCTTTGATGTCTTGTGCATCGTGGATTGCAGATGATTTCTTGCAGGGCTCCTAATAAGGTTAGCTCTTGTTCAAAGCCCCTTTTTCTCCTCCATCCCTCAAAGCACTGACTCCTAGGTCTATTGCAGCATAATCCAAGATGAATCTATTTGTAAACATCAATGTTGCAGTGCTGGTGTTCATCACACAGCATGGAAAGATTTGCTGGAAAGTCGCATGCATCAAAAATTTATAGATACTGCTTGACTGGTTGCAGTAACTGCCCCGGAATCAGCTGGAAAGGCAGTTGCCTTGGGAGTCAGATCAAGAGTGATATTTAAGCACATAACTTCTGGTGATCTGAATGTGAATAAGGGGCAACAGGTCTGGAGACCTTGTTATTAGGACCTCTTTTCCCAGTCATAATCCTTAGTATAGCAGGAGTGAAACCATGACCAAGCATTGCACATCTGCAACTTCTATTCAGTGGCTGTTTATTATTTCTGGGGAAGAAGTCTGAAACTTTTACTTTGCATTTGCAATGAAAACAAGAACCTTGAGGACTGGCAGCTCAGTGTTCTTGTGTTACCCTGGGGTAGAATAATTAATTTAAGACATCGTATTCGAGGAATGTTCCTATCAGAGCTTGAAGGGAAGTGGTGTATGTTTGTCTTCGCTCTTTTCAGGATGAGCTCTTGTAAAAAATTCTGAGAGTTATTGCTGTTTACAAGCTGGGAAGTGGGAATTAGGTGCTGGATCAGATTTGCTCTTAGTCGGTCACAGAATTTCATACTATTTTATATGGACATAGAAGATTATTAGGACACACAGCCTGTGTATAAGTACTAGTCAGTCTCTTCAACAACTGAAACTAGACAAATGATACAGATGTTTCTGCATGATTTGATAAAATATTACTCTTTTTTTGTTATTTCTGTTCAACACATTTGAAAAATCACTTATTTTGGAGAATATTCATGAACTAAAATGTTTCAATGTAAATCATTTTTACAGTTTAGTTCTTTCTGTTAGAAAAATTAGACATGATTATTCTGAAGAATCAAACTTCAAAATGTTTTATTAATAACTTCCTTACTTAATGCTAAGAAAATAATCCATTTTCTTTCCACTGGAATAATAGAAGAATGAGGGAAAATACATGGATTAATAATAATTTTAAGTGAGTTAAAATTAACACAAATTTAAATTAGTTCCCCACGACGTTCCCCACATTTTTAATCATGATACTTGCTTTGTTGGCATCTTTTTGAGTTTTACTTTTTTGATCAAACATACAGCTGAACTTTGTGGCAGAAACATTCACCTAAAATACTGGCATTTAGCAAAAATTAGTAAACACTTATAAAAACATTGACAACATACACTTTCTTACCAGAAAACTATTCATAGCATTTTACTATAGTCAAGCAGCAACAAAGGATATGCAGCCAGTTGTGTGTAACCAACATGGTTTGGATTTTGAATATTGAGATATTAAAAATTTACTTACAGACTGTTAATATCTCACAGACCTTATCTGATAATTAATTTCAAATGTCAAATTTCAAAGATTTCAAGTGAAATATCAGTGGGAGAGGAGAATTAATGTTTTGCCAGCATTTTTTTGTCAGAGGGAGATGTAAAATGGTTCATTATGACAAATTCCCATTCTGTGCAGCTAGATATGAAATCAAAGTTTGAAAGAAGAAATGAAAAAGGTATTTATGCTTCCCACAGTGTCACTGCTTTGTGGCGATGGCCATTCACTCACTCCAGCTGCATAAAGTCCCTGGCATATGGGGGAAAATCACAGAGGGAGCTTTGGGGGACTGAGAAAGATTCTTGAGGTTGTGGTGATGAGCAGAAGGGTCTCACAACAGCCATCTTTGCAGTTATGGACCCTCTTTTGTCCTTAAAAACCACAGCAACAAGGTGAAAACTCCTGTCCTCTTCTCCTTGATTTAATCCCAAGAGAGAGACTGGGATTTTCAAAGGCACCTGGGAGCGCGAGTGTTTCACTCCCATTGAATCTTAATGGGCTTTGAGTGCTTGACTCCTCCAGGCTTCTCTGAAAACCTCAGTTTTGGTTCATCTGCCTGCTTAGGGGCTGGGCTAACAAGGTTTAACCTAAGGGGCACAACTCTTTCCTGAAAGTCAGGCAATCTCTTCCAAAAAGCTGGATGTATGGTGGGAAGCTGCAGCGTTCATATGTGCAGAGAGGGGCCTATGGAGGGGCCAAGGGAAGATGAGTTTATTTTTAAACTGGTTTGACTGAATTACAGTCACACCGCCTCTGCTGACTCTGCAGACTGTTCTGTGCTGGGCTCTGTCTGACAGTGACTCAGAGGCAGCAAGAGTGCGATTACGGCTCCTGGCTCAAACATTGAGTCTGTTGGGAGGAGGAGAATAATTCATTAATTTATTTGGGACACTGGATGGTTTCCTTGCTGTCTGCAACAACAGGGTGTGAGCAGCCCCAGCTCCAGCTGCTGGCGGACGAGTTTTGCAAAAGGAAATGTTCCCTCTCCAACAACCGGCAGTGAATGCACCAGGCTGAGCCTCCTGCACCAGTGGCTGTGGCCAGCAGAAGGGCTCGAGAGAGCTCATAATTAAGTTCTTGTAATGCTCATGTGTTCGGTAATCAGAGATCTTTTTATTTATTTATTTATTTTTGAGGGGAATTTTCCGCAGAGCTAAGTCTTTTTATTTTCTCTGGAAACGATAGGATTTGAGTGTCATTACCTTCTGGTGGGGTAGGGATTTGCTTAGGAGCAGAAAGGGAAAGCATCATGCTTAAGGGGTTCACCAGCCTGGTAGTGAGTTGGTGTGGCCAATGGATATGTCCTTGAGACTACCTATTAACTGATGACTCAAATACCCGCAGAAACTTGTAGGCCTACGTTCCTTCTTGTGCTAGCGCAAATCAGGAGCAATTCCATTAAACGTCACGCTTTGGGAGTATCGCAGAGTGGCACGGGTCACAAAAGAAAAGCTTACTCTTGTTTTTTCTCCAATGAGTAACATTTCCCTGAGTACCGCAGTGTCAAGTATAATCAAACATTAAAATCATTTAAAAATTCCATTTATGGTAATTGCATTTCACGGAGACAATCCTCCATCCTGACAACAGTTTAATCTTTGCACTTCAGCTCACTCTCTGGGAGCTGCAAGGCTGTCACTGCAATGCCACAGGAGAAAAAGCCACCCTACAGTTTTGTATATGCAAGTGCAGAAGCAGCATTTGGTTTTCTTATTTTGCGAGATGCAATTACCATGAATTGAAATCTGCAAACCTATGCATTGTTTAAAAGAAAATGTTACAAGGTCACTATCCTGACTGGGAATTTTGTGTACTTCCGTAAAATAAATATTTATTAGTGATAACAGTAATAATGAATTAGCCTTCTGGTTTCTAAATGTTTACACCAATAAAAAAGTGAAAAATGTGCATTTCTGTGCACTGCAAGGACTAAATACAAGATACGTGCCCCAAATATTATACTTTTAAGTTAACAAAGAATGCTTAGATAGAGTATTAGGAGACATTATTTCCAAGGACATCTACAGAATTCATTTTGCCATCAGTTGTAATCTCTGCAGGATGTGGTAAAGAAGGTTAGTTTCACCTGTTTAATACCTCCAAAGAAAAAAAAGGGTTGCAAAATCTGTTGCAAATAGGCAAGGTTTCAGATGATTTTTTTTTTTTTTTTTTTTTTACCAAAAACAAATTTTTTAAACA
>WEIS01019734.1:1789-23846 GCA_013389965.1 Todus mexicanus | reverse complement strand
ATGTAAAAATTAATATGAGGCTTTGAGAGTTGTCTGAGTGTGTTGGAATTGCTGAAGCTCGCTTGAGTGGAGTGCAGTGGAATTTATGGTCGGGAGGCATATTGTTATTCTTCTGCTATCAGGGCAGGCATGTTTTGAAGAAAGCCACACCCTTTGTTCAGAGTTTATATTTAATCCAGGTGCAAATAGTTCCTGCAAATCAAATTCACAGTGCATTTCTATGGCTCAGCCGAGACATTTTTGCTTTCCTAGCTTAGTGTGCATTTACCTTTCAATTACAAAGGCTACAACCATTTGCAAAATCTCACTTGATTGGGAAGTGCTGTAGTTACAGTCTAAAGAGCAGTTACAGTCTAAAGAGTGCAACCCTGAAACTGAAAGAAGCTAATAGGAAACAAAAAAAAAGAGTCCTTTTTGCTTTTCAGTGTATTTACTTTGTTAACTGTTATCATGCTGTGTAAAATCACCATTCATATTTCTTCCGTTAGCAGCTACTGCCTTAAAGGAAAGATCCTTGTAAGCTCCAGCAGTACAAGTTGCGTGTAATTTTCTAAAGAATAGACATGAGGACTGCTTGAGAAGTTTGAATTTCAAAATAGCCATCATAAAAAGTCGTATTTGACAGCACTCCTTGGGAGAAGAAAGTGACAATTTGCAATTGAAATATTTTATTTGCACTACTGTTTGTGCATTTCACCCCTTTTTGCTCGTGCACTCCAGGCTTTATGCTGAGAAATTTAGGTCATGAAGAAATTTCTCTCTGTGTCCCCCAAGCAGGTATTTAACTCATTCTGGTCAGGTAGAGGCTTAGAAGTTGGGGAGGTGTTTACATGAGTGACATTATCCTGGTGAGCCTGAATTTGGTTTAGCAGATTTTTCATCTGCATTTATGTGGAGCATAAATAGTTTTGCCTGAGTCTAGGTGTGGGAGAGAGATCAGCATGGTGTTTTGAGTTCTGTATGTCATTATTTTTGTTAGGCCTACATGGATACGTTACAAACTCAGTGGAGCTGGATTCTGCAGATCACCAAATGCATTGATGTCCATCTGAAAGAGAATGCAGCTTACTTTCAGGTGAGGAGGCATGTGGAGGTTTCACACTACTTTGGTTGAAACTGTGATTTATTTATATTTTTCTGTACAAAAATATTTCTAAATCCCTGTGCAATTGTATGTAACATGCTACGGCCATGTTGAAAATGCTACTGATTCCAGATGTTGGAGGTTGGGCTAGATGACCTTTAGAGGTCCCTTCTAACCCAAACCTATGATTCTGTGTGAGCTGGGGTTTCTCATCCTGATATTTAGCAGACATTTTAAAGAGCCGAGTCCAACCGAAATCCCCACTTCTCTCCTGCAGTTCTTTGAAGAGGCCCAAGCCACGGAGTGCTACCTGAAAAACTTACAAGACTCCATCAGAAAGAAGTTCATCTGCGATAAGAGCATGTCACTGCAGTCTTTGCTGGAGCAGATCAAAGAGCTGGAGGTACTGTCACACCCACCTCACGTCTTGTGTTCTGCTTTCTTTGAAAATAAGTTGCACTCCGTAGATACTAAAGCTAAAACCAGGTGTACGGCAGTGGTTATCTCCAGTCCTGTATGAACATGAAACTGTAATGGTATATTCCTTCCCATTTCTTAGGAAAGCCTACAAATGAATCAGTGTTACTTGAATTTGTGTAGTACTGTTTGGGGACTCTGATTTATTTTTAAATCTGCAGTGAGCCCAACAAATTCCCATGTCTCCGACACCCTAACAAATTAAAAGACAGGAAAGACATCCATTCACAGGTGGTAGAATAGATTTTCCCCTCAGAGGATAAGTGCATTTAATAAATGATTCATCATGTCACTGTATTTTCTTTGAAAGGACTTAAATCAGCTTTTTTAGCTAACTATTTGCTCATCATGAATTAGGTACTACAATCCAAATTGAATACACCAGAGAAAAAATGGTTGGTGATGTAAAAGCACAACTGATGAAATTAGGTTTGAGAGTGTTTTGTAGTTAGTACCTTTTTTTGGTGAACTTTCATGTTATAATAGATTCTTTTCATTTACTACTGTGTTGCTTACACATCACTTCAGCCACATTGCAGATCCATACGAAAAACCTGCTTTGCAAGTTTTGCAAACTTTGCCAGAGCTGCAAAGATACTTAGTGTGATGTTTCTCCTCTCTTTTTTTTAAAACGACAGTTTGTCATTTTAGGCCAAAGACTCATCGCACTGGAGTTAGAGGAAGTTTTGCCTCCCATGAGCTTCGAATGTATCCCTCTTTTAAAAAAACCCACTAGGAACTGGTTGTGCTTTCTTTTTAGAATGAATTGTTAACATAGAGTTAATCTTTGCAGAATGAACGAGAGAGAATTCTCGAATACAAGAGGCAAGTGCAGAGTTTGGTGAATAAGTCCAAGAAGATTGTACAGCTGAAGCCACGTAACCCTGACTACCGGAGTAACAAACCCATTATCCTCAAGGCTCTGTGCGACTACAAACAGGATCTGGTATCGTATCCCTTTTTGGCTGAGAATAATAAATGTTAATAAATCTAGTCAAAATTATTATTGTTAGTCCTTTAAATAGCGTTAATACTCATAGTTCCAATTCAGACTCAAGGAGAAGGGGTTGATCTGGACTGATCTCTTGCGCCAGTATGAAGCCAAGGTGGACACCCAGACCTGGCAACCGGGACACACTCCCACTGCTGTGCTCTAGATGAATCTCCCTTGTCTGTCTCTCCTAGAAACCTCATCTTACTTAAGAAAATAACGTTGTTCTGCATTCGTTTCAGAAAACGGTGCGCAAAGGAGATGAATGTATCCTGAAGGACAATAACGAGCGCAGCAAGTGGCTGGTGACCGGCCCTGGAGGAGTGGACATGCTGGTGCCGTCCGTTAGTCTTATCATCCCACCCCCCAATCCATTAGCAGTGGATCTGGCTACCAAGTGAGTTGCTGCCTGGGTTTGGACTCTCAGCACTGGGAGGAGATAGAAGGGTTTGCTCAAAATAGCAACCAATCACAAAATCTGCCCCACATTGGCCGGATCTTTCTTGGGATGTTTTGTAGCTACGAAAACAGACGCGTTTTGACCATGGAATTTCTTTTCTCCTCTCAGAATTGAGCAGTACTATGAAGCTATTTTAGCTTTGTGGAACCAGCTGTATATCAACATGAAGAGCCTGGTATCTTGGCATTACTGCATGATTGACATTGAGAAGATCAGAGCGATGACTATTGCCAAGGTAAGACTCCAGTTGGCCTTACCTGTAGACCAGGGACATCCATGACCTGGCTTCTGCTGTCCCAAACAGTCCTTGCCATGTCCTGAGCAGATACATGTTCTGCAAACCCATGGACCTTCCTTTTGCTGAGTTGCACAAACCGTTTCAGATGAGGTTGGCCAGGACTCTGAGCAACCTGCTCTAGTTGCAGGTGTCCCTGCTTCCTGCAGGGGGTTGCACTAGGTAACCTTGAAACTTCCCTTCCAATCCAAACCAGTCTGTGGTTCTAAGTTATTGTTTTATTAAAGGAGAAGCAAATTTTTTTCCCATTTAAACATGATATGGATTAAACAAGAAAATGAGCTGAGGGGACTTATTACATCCTTGCTGTACTTGTTCCCACCACACAAGGTGTATATAAGTGTATTGGTTAGTTCCTTAATGATTAACTAAACCTCCCCCTATTGCTTCTCTTCTCAAAATTCTATTCTTCCTCATTTCAGCTGAAAACAATGCGTAAGGAGGATTACCAAAAAATAATAACCGACCTGGAGATCCATTACCAAGAATTCCTCAGGAACAGCCAAGGCTCAGAGATGTTTGGCGACGAAGACAAACGGAAGATCCAGACTCAGTTCACTGATGCTCAGAAGCACTACCAAACCTTGATCATACAACTGCCCAATCAACCGCGGCAGCCACAGACAGGTTTGTTGTCTTCCTGGGTTTTGTACAGATTGGACTTCTCTAGAAACTTGGTTTGTTCTTCCTTCAATTTGTACAAATTTGGGAATAGTCCTCCAAAGTTCATGGGGAAAAAGAGAGGAATTTAGCCCATCTGATGTGTTTTCAATGATTAGGAAGCAAAAACTCCCTGCTGCGTCTGAGGACAAAAGTTTGTCTTTCTCTGAAGGAGCGAATTAATTCCTTTAAACAGCTACATAAGAACTCGGATCTTCTACCTGTTCTCACTTCTACAGATCAACCTGGTGCTCAGGTCACTTGGGCACTACATTGGCATCTTCTAAGCAGGTGCTGAGTTCTCTGGCAGCTGACGTTTACCCACTTCACTTTACAGTGGTGCCAACAGAGAGCTGTCCTGTGGGTTCCTCAAACACCGTCATCGTTAACGAGAGAAACCGAGAACATGAGAAGCAGGAGGCCTGGCTTTTGATGGAGCTCCAGAAACTTCGGCGTCAGATTGAAGCTTGTGAGATTCGGATGGTTCAAAGAGCTCCACTTACAGTGGATCAAGGGGCTGTGCATGACTTTGCAGTCAGAATAAAGGATTTGGAGGTAAATGGGGATTTTTTTTCTTTGAGTATCTCAAGCTCAGTAGGACTCTACGCCACAGGGCATACTGCAGTTGCATTTGTGATCAGCCGGGAATGACATGCATCCTGTCCAGAGAATCCCCAGTTGGATGCTAACCATGATTTGGCTTGGAGTTTAGCTCCTAAGTAGAAAAAGTTGACCATGATTTTACCAGTCAAATTCTGTCAGGCAAAGAATACAGAAAGCCTGATGTCAGGTGGACATGAACTTGTGTTAAGCCTCACCTGGGTTAAAGCACTTTTTCACGGATCCCACTTTACCATCTACCTCTGAAGTGCTGTCTGTGGGACACAGAGAGGATACACGAGGCTTGCAGACCCTTTCCTTCTCCTATTTCTTAAGATTTGAAGGAGCTTGGAGAGAGATGAGGAGTAAGGAAAGAGAACAGGTTCAGCTTGTGAGAAATTCCCCTGAGGCAATGAGGTGGCAAAGGTCTGAAGAGCAGAAGGACTTTGACATGTCTGCTGAGTGCAGTAAAGCCCTCAGCTTTCAGCAGAGCTGAGCTTTGGAGTGGATGAGGTGCTCAAAAACAGGTATTACTTGTTGTGGACTGTGCAGAAAAGAAACTACCCTGTGTTACCTTGAAGAAAGTGGGCTCAGGCACTGTCTCAGTCCTCAGTCAAGCTGGTTACTGAGCAGTGGACTGTTTGGATAAGGAAACCAATTTCGTATGTGCTGTAGAATGATCATTCAGCCACAAAAAAATGTGTAAATCAGGTGTTCTCTGTTCTTAGGGTGTGCAGAATGACTCTCAGATCATGGCTGAAACCCTCAATAAGCATAAGGACTTGCTGCCTAACTTCCGAGGCTGCGAAAAGTATGTGTACTTGCAGTCAGAGATCAACACCCTTTTTCAAAAACTGGAAAATATTAATGGTGTTTCTGCTGGCTACTTAGACAGGTAAGAAAATTGAGGTTATAGCAATAAATCATTCACTTTCTTCCGTAATTCTTAGTCCAGAACCCTGGCTTTTATTACCACTAGTGTAAAAGTACACCTTCTTTCCAACAAATGGGGTAGAAACAGACACTTGCATGAATTTCTTCTCTTTTCTGGAAGACTTAAAAAAAAAAAGAAGTGAGAATCATGATTATTGCTGAAATATCTCCTGTGTCAACTATTCTCTTTAACTACTGAGCTGTAATTAGTTAGAAATAAGCACCTCTCCTGCCCCAGTCCATGACGGGTTTGTCTTGTATGATTTATTGTAGCTTGAATGCACTGAGGTGCCTGCTCCAGACTATTCTACAAACAGAAGATGTGATCAGAGTTTTTGAAGTCAGACTGTCTGAAGAGGAGACTGTTCCTTTGGATCTTGATAAAGTGGAGGCTTACCGGGCTTGTCTGAAGGTGAGAGGCCAAGACCCAAGGAACATGGCAAAGCAACGTTCGTAGCTACCAGCACTGGTCTGTTGAGCTGAGTGAAACCTCCTTCCACAGGAGGTGGAAATGCTGATCCTGTCCCAGGCTTAATTCCATAGCTCCTGCAAGCTCAGAAATCTTACATATCTGAAAAAATTTTTCTAGTCAGCAGTTTCTAGGAATGAGCAAGGCAGGCTCTTCCCTTTTTATATCTGTTTTGATTACTGCTTTTCCTAGTTCTAAGAAACTGAGATGTTAGCTACGGAATAAGACAGCGGACAGCTTTGGTTTAGCAAGTTATTTAAGAGTGAGTTAAACTTTAAACACCAAGTTTGACTTTTTAAGTCCAACTGTGTTTCAGAGTAGGTGTTTCAGTTTAAATATGTCCAGCTGACATCAGTGTACGTGCCTTACTGAGTTAGAAACAATCTTTAGGTCCCGGCACATTGTGCATGCTGTGGGTGGTTGAATTTAAGTATCCTCTTGAGAATAAAATGCATGATGACGTTTTGTTCTTTCTCCAGAAAATGAAAGCTGACCTAAACATGAAGAAGTCGCTCCTGAATGCCCTGGAAAACGAGCTGCAGAAAACTCTTCAGATTCACTCGCAGTCTTGCCAGTCGTATACCCTGTATGACCTGGACATCGGAAAGTTCTGTGACAAAGTCACCCAGCTGATGGACCGCTGGCAGAGAGCTGATAAGCAGATAGATAACAGGTTTGCTCGTATTTCCAAATACCTTCTTTCTTATCACTACTAAAATCGTCTTAACAGTGAGCCTCAAAGAACCGATGTACACTAATCATCACTTCCAGAGGATAAATCGTGACTTCAGGGCAAGAAGACCAGAGCAACTGTGAATAGGTTGAATGTATTTTAAAAGGGATTGTAGAAGACCAAGCAGAAAAATGTAGTTATTCATGTAAATGTGAAATCTATGTGCTAAGGAGTTGTTCTGATTATAGATAGTTTTTATTCTTGCTGATGTTCTTGGATTAAGTACTTCCAGTCAGCGTTTTCCCCCCTCAACAAAGCAACCGTGCTTATTCCAGAATACCCTATACCTGAGGGTTAGAAAATAAACACTAAGGATTAATTAAAAAAATCCCATTTTTTTTTCCTAATGCTTTATTGAACTGAAGGCACATTCTGATTGCTTCTGGCCTTTTTAGGGGTGTGTTTCAGTTTGTTTCGGTTTTACTTCAGGCCAAAATCTAGTCCTGTTTATAAAACTCGACTGGTTGTTGGTTGTTCTGGTGAAAACTGAGAACAAGAGTACTGAAGTCAGTGAGCTTGATTCTTATCACTAGATTCTTATCATTTATCCACCTCTTACTTAGTTGACAGAAGTGCCAACGTTTCTGTATTGCAGAGTTACTTAAAAGCGAGACACTAAAACCCCATGTTGGGTGACTAATAACCAGGACAATTCTCCTTTATTTGATTTTTTTGTCGAGAGTCTCCTTTTAAAGCTTTCTGTAGCTTTATCTAATTTATTACTGTGTCATTTCTGAAAAATATTTAAGGAGTGAGATGTTCAAATGTTTAAAGCTTTCCATTTTGACAGATTTCCCTGGTATTTTTTTTGCTAGATCCTGGGATTTAGAAAGGCAGATCAAACAGCTGAAAACGTACCGGGATCTCTACCAGGCTCTGTGCAAGTGGATCTGCGATGCCAAGCGCAGGCAGGATTCTATCGAGGCCACAAAGCTGTGCGACTGCAACACCATCATGAGATACCTGCATGATCAGAAGGTATACGGTGCTGAAAGGAGTTGTCTTTAATCATCTGCATTTTAAATAGTTTTGCTGTTGAGAAAATGTCAGTATCAACACAGTCTGCAGTGGCCTGTTTTGAATTACAATGTATGCAAGCTACCAAAACACCACATGTTGAAGTCAGGAGAGAGGAAATATTACCCTCATTACTTTCTGCCAGATGATCAACAAGACCATTTTGGATTCCTGCACGATCACTGACGCTTTGAGTTAATTCAGGGGACTGCATGATGGTGCAACTTAAAGGACAAATTGTAGCACAGAAATCAAAAGCAAGGAGATACATTTAAGATACAAGGAGCCCTCCCTCCCCAGCTCTGGGGGTTGTTCAGTTGCTAGGACTTCTGAGAACAACCTTCTCCACGCGCCTACAGGTCATTTCAGGCTTCGGCCTCTGGCTTGCAGTGGTCTCCTGCTGCAGGTGCCTTCTGGGGGAGACCACGTGTAGGAGAGGAAATACTGGTAAATCTCCAGGGAGTGCTTCACGGCTCGCTTTTTTTCTTGACAGAACTTGCACAGTGAAATCTGTGGGAAGCGAGACAAGGTTGAGGAGCTTCTCAAGCATGCGGATCAGTGCTCAGCTGCAATTAAGGTACTTGGATTTCAGCATTTTTATGAGGTGTGGTTTTTTGTGGTTGGGCACATCCCATTGTCTCTGCTGTGCTGGCAGGTAAAATGTCGTCTCCCTGGTGTGGGTGGGGGGAAAGGGGGAGGGTGCAGAAATTGCTGGGGTGAAATAATTGTATGTACAAAATATAACAAAAGCAATTTATCTCCTTGCCACTTGAAGACTGTAGGATGATGCAGGAGATACCAGTGAGAGCTTCTCTTTGGGAGCATTTAGGCCCCCATCTAGCCAGACCGAACTTTCCAGTTGACGTGTTAAAAAAATAAGGGAGTAGAGAACAGATCAGTAGCTTAGGAATTGGATGTGATTAAGATCTGGCCTAGGAGGCAAGACAAATGCAGCTTAGCAGGAGGAATAGTAAGCAATAGCCATGAAACCCAGGAAGATATACAGGGAACAGTTTTGTGGCCTTTATTTGCATTTTGGGAGATCTAGGTTCCCTGAGAATTCCTTGGCAGGTGCTAAATGGTTCTTCATCTTTCCCCGTCATTTTACAGGATTATGAACTCCAGGTTGCTTCCTACAGTTCCGGATTAGAAACCCTGCTCAACATACCTATCAAGAAGAGCGTGGTTCAGTCTCCTGCAGTGCTAATCCTACAAGAGGTATCTTCATTTCTTCCCCACTGATATTTGAATACATTTATTTGTCCATGTGAGCCATTGTGAGTCATATCCAGCTGTATTCCAAGATTAGCATGGTCACTGGTAGCGTGTACTAAGCACGTAAGCATGAGGAATTAGTGCATGATAGTTGTTGTGCTGTAAAATCATACTTGGGCTCATTTAGACCGTAGATTAGCCCTTGGGAATTTACCTTATTCCTATTCAATATCTATTGCATACATATTGTGAGAAAGGAACATCCAGCCCCCAGGTGGTTTAGTCACTTCCAGCCTGGGAATTAACCACTATTAAAAATTTAACGTGAGTTACCGGCGACTGTCAGACGGGAGGAGCGTGAAGAACTGGGGGATGAAGCTTTGGATTTAGTATCTCATCAGCCATGGGGGAAGATAATGTTGCAAAAGAAGATGTGGGTTTATCAGAAAGGAGAATTTATGTATTTGGGGTTCCCTAGAAAGACACGTGAATTTGTCAGGAGGGGAATTTCCTTTTCAGTTTGTCAAGTGGTCTGTTTTCTCAAGCGGGTTGGAGTCCTTTGAATGATCTGAGACATGGGTATGTCCGTATCTAACTCTACAAGCTGCTAACAATTCTCTTTCTTTTCAAGGCTAGCGAGGCTCAGTCTCGCTACATAGAGCTTCTCACAAGATCGGGAGATTATTACAGATTCTTAAGTGAGATGTTGAAGAGCATGGAGGACTTGAAGGTAATCTGACTCTTAAGTTCTGTCTTTATCACAGATAGGCAAGCTAGCACTGATCAAAGACTTTTTGCTTAAGTACAGTGCAAAACACTCCACAAAACTAAATCCTGAGCTCAGTGGTGTCCCATGAAGGAGGCATATGAGCAGTTTAATACATCTTTTGTCAAAGTACGTTCCAAAGTTCCATCCAAGGTTACGTGGGAGGTGGAGAACACCATCCTTCTTGGTGCTCATCCAAGCACACAGAGGTTCTTCATTGCCCGTCGTAGCCTTGACCTCAGCGAGAGTACAGTTATCTCAGTGCTCTTCATGGTTAAGCGGCCACACCTCATTTCAGGCCATATCTAAAGTAGATGGAGTAACTCCTGGTTTGATACAGCTCAGTGGAGACAGAGGCCCATTTAAAAGGTCACATGTAGGGAATGTGAATCACCTGCTTGAAAGCCATGGGGGTTCTAAAGAAGGCTGTTTAATGCTATTTAATAACTCCTGGTACATCAGATTTTACCATCTCTATTGAATCTCCATCCCCCCATCAAGTACCATTTTCCTTCTGAAAAGGGAATTATGCTGCTTCTGATTTCGGCTGATTTCTGAATAAGGTTTGACTCCAAATCAGTCAAGATTCAGGATTTGTCTCAGTGACACTAAATAAAAAGGAATCTCGAGCTCTCGTTGAAGCAGAGAGAAAAAAAAGCTTTAAGTTGTCATTTTTATGAATATGTATTGCATTGCATGTGATGATTTTGAAATGGTTGTCGCAAGCGTTTATATGGTTTTGTTTGTTTGTTTTTCTGCTGTCGTTTTGCAGATGAAAAACACCAAAATTGAACTCCTGGAAGAAGAACTCAGGCTTGCCAGGGATTCAAATTCCGAGACAAGCAACAAACATAAATTCCTGGAGCAAAATCTGCAGAAGTACCAAATGGACATTTCTCAGCTCAAGGCAAAGCTGATGAGTTTGGAGGAGATGAAAAGACAAGCTGAAATGGATGGCAATTCTGCTAAGCAAAACCTGGACAAGTGCTATGCCCAAATCAAGGATCTCAATGACAGAATAACCAGGCTGACTTACGAGACCGAGGATGAGAAAAGGAAAAGGAAGTTGCTGGAGGATAGATATGAGCAACAGAAGAATGACTATGACCAGCTGCAGAAAACAAGGCAAAATGAGAAAGACAGCCTCGGCTGGCAAAAGTTAGAGTCTGAGAAGGTCATCAAGGAGAAGGAGTACGAGATAGAAAGATTAAGGGTTCTTCTTCAGGACGAAGGCACACGGAAGAGGGAGTATGAAAATGAGCTGGCTAAGGTAAGAAACCAGTTTAGCGAGGAGATGAGTAATTTAAAGAACAAGTATGAAACAGAAATTAATATTAAGAAGACCACAATCCAGCAGATAGCTGCACAGAAAGATGATGATGCAAAAGGCCTCAGAGCCCAGGTTGACAGACTGACCAGAGAAAACAGAGACCTTAAGGATGAGATCGTGAGGCTGAACGATGCCATCCTGCAGACCACGGATCAGCGGAGGAGGGCAGAAGAAGATGCTCTTCAGCAGAAGGCTTGCAGCTCGGAGGTGTCCCAACAAAAGCATCAGTTAGAGCTGGAGCTGAAACAGATCATTCAGCTTCGTGGCGAAGACAACTCCAGGTACAAGCAGGCCCTCGAGGAGGCTGCCTCGACTATTCAGGATAAAACTAAGGAGCTGGAAAGGCTGAAGGTTCAGCTTCAGGAAGAGGCTAAAAGCCGATGGGAACTTGAAAATGAACTGGCTAAGGTAAGGAACAGTTATGATGAGGAAATTATTAGTTTAAAGAACAAATATGAAACTGAGATTAATATCACAAAGACCACAATTCACCAGGTCACCATGCAAAAGGAAGAGGACACAAACAATTATAGGACGCAGCTTGATAATGCCATGAGAGAAAACAGGAATTTGTGCGAAGAAATTAGGAGGCTGAAAAATACGATAAGTCAGACAACAGATAACCTGCGGAAAATAGAAGAGAACGCTCAGCAGCAGAAGGCAGCTGGCTCTGAGCTTTCTCAGAAGAAACAGCAGCTGGAGATTGAGCTGAAACAAGTTATTCAGAGGCACTCTGATGAAAGCTTGCGGTACAAACAGTCGCTTGATGATGCTTCTAAGACCATTAAGGAAAGAAACAAGGAAATCGAAAGGCTGAGAAAGTTGTTGGATGTAGAAACAAGTCAGAGAAAAGAGCTAGAGGATGAGAACAGTCAGTTAAAGAGAGTCCAGTTTGACCTGCAGAAAGCAAACACGAGTGCAACCGAGACGATTAACAAGCTGAGGATCCAAGAGCAGGAACTGGCCCGACTGAAAATTGACTATGAAAGAGTTTCGCAAGAGAAGAAAGGCAGGGATCAAGAAAGCGCAAAGTTCCAGAGCACCGTGAAAGACTTGCAGATCCAGAAACATAAACTGGAGGAGGAACTTTGCAGGCAGAACAAAAATGCAATGGAGGAGACGTCCAGGAGAAAGAAACTGGAGGAGGAAGTAGAAGGCATGAGGAGATCTCTCAGAGAGCAATCGGTTAAAATAACCAATCTGACACAGCAATTTGAGGAGGTGTCTATTGTAAAGAAGAGGAATGAAGATGACCTGAGACACCAAAGAGAAGTATTAGACGGTCACGTGAGAGAGAAGCAGAGATACATGGAGGAGATAAGAAAGTACACGTCTGATATTGAGACTTTACGCCGTCAGTTGGTCCAAGAACAGGAGCAATTAAAACAGGCTCACCTACGATATGAGCACTTGCAGAAAACCTCTGAGGAAAAAAGCAAGAACTTGAATGAGTGCAAAATAGAAATCGAAAGGCTTCAGTCTCTTACTGAGAACCTCACCAAGGAACACTTGTTACTGGAGGAAGAGCTGCGAAATGCTAGATTGGAGTACGATGACCTCAGAATGGTCAGAAGCGAAGTCGATGAGAAAAACACTGCCATTGCTGAACTAAAGAATCAGCTTCAGACGAGCAGCAAGCAAACCCTGGAGCTGCAGGGGTTGATTAATGATTTACAGAAAGAAAGGGAAAAATTGAGACAGGAAATTGAAAAATTCCAAAAGCAAGCGCTAGAGGTATTCACACATATTTTGATCCCGGCTTTACTGTCTCTCAGATATATAATTAATTGCAGTGTCCATTCACACCAACTTAATTCACACTTTGCTGTTTACGTTCACTGTACTCGTGACTAATATCCCCTTTATGACTCTTCCCGCTGTTCTTTTTCCCACAAAGACGGCAGGATTTGTCCACTTCCTTACCCTCTTTACTCCCTGGGAGCTGCGCTAGGGAGCCATAAGCTGTCTTCTCGTCTAGCTGAGCCTTGCCTTCAGCCCTTGCCCCAGGAGAAACCCTGGGCCAGTCTCCAACAAACCATCCTAGGGGAAGAGGAGAGCCTGTGGAGTACCACTGTGCTTTGGCTGGGTGCTTCCTGGGGCTGTTTCAGCCAGGATGGGTTAAAGATCAACCCTTTGAGGTTGACCCAAGCGCTGTCACTACCTAAACCAGCCCAAAACCCCAGAACCAACAAACTGGCAACGCACTGCTTAGCTGGGTAGGTGTTGTCTACAAGTGAGGATGAAAGACCATGTTGTCCACTGTACCTAAGGTACTTAAAGCCTAGATTTCATTGACAATTTGGGAGATGTACGTTTGCAAGTCTCTAAGGGCAGTTATACACTTGCCCCTTATTTCTTAAACATGAGATGACAGCTTAAACAAGTTAAAATATATTTTTCTATTTCATGCTTCTGCCTGGTTTCTTGTCCAAAGAGCTGCTGCTTAAAGAGGCAGAAGTGAAAATGTTTCTTTACTTTTTCCTATACTTACCCTTTATATTTCTTCCCTCATTCCTGTTCTCAGATATTCCTTCTTTTATTCAGTTTTATTAAAAAAACCCCTAATACTGACTTTTTAAAAAATACTAACGTTTAGGTTTATCTGCCACCTGTGTGCACATATATGCATTTATTACAAATATATGAACTTGTATTTGATTTAATATGGGCTGCATGCAAATATGCGTGTGTGTAGGTGTTTGTGTACATGAATATATATATATGAAGACATGAATTAAGATGTAAAACAACCCAGGTAAAAATGGTCCAGAGTAATGTGTGAAACTAACAGGACAGCAAAAATTAAGTCATATATTTATTTTTTTAACCCTGTATGACCAGCCCTTAGCTGATACAAATTCCCCCAGGTTAGTAGGACTGTGCCAGGGTACATCTGCTGAGCACCAGACTCTTAAAGAGCCTTGAATGCTTGATGTACGTGTAGGTGTATTGTGAGAGGGATGAAAAGGTTATAACGAGCTATCTAAATCAGCAGAAAATCAAGGCTATGGGTAACAAGATGGAGTCTCCAGCAGTAGAGGGGACCTTTACTGGTTTATGTGTATCCACGGTCTTGGGTGAGGCACTGCTGTGACTGGAACGTTCTCCAATGGTGGTTTGCTGCAGGTTAAATTTAGGTGGAGAGTGTAACTTTAACCAGCATAAGCTCTAACCATCCTCTCTTGGTTTATTTCTTCTTTAATATTGTAGGCATCCAATAGGATTCAAGAATCCAAAAATCAGTATAGTCATATTATGCAAGAAAGGGAAACCTTGCTGATCAAAATGAGCGCTTTGGAGCAAGACAAAGCCAGGCTTCAGAGGTTGGAAGAGGAGCTGAACCGTTTGAAAGTTACCTTGGAGTCAGAGTCTCGTTTGAAACAACGCCTGGAAAGTGAGAAGCAACAAATCCTGAATGACCTCAACCAGTGGAAGAGCCAGCACTCCCGGACAGAGGAATCCATCAGGAAGATCCAGTGTGAGAGGGAGAAGAGTGAGAGGGAGAAGAATACCCTGAGGAGTGAGATCGAAAGGTTGCAGATGGAGATCAAACGGATTGAGGAGAGGTACCGGTGCAGACTGGAAGAGACTGCTGTCAAAAACCAGTCTGAGTTGGAGTCCGAGCGTCTCAGGCTGCAAAGAGAGATTGAGAAACTCAAGCAGCGCCCGTATGGGTCCCACAGATCTACGCAGACCGAGGAGGACTTTTGTATCGATGCCTCCAAGCTGCTGTTCAGTGGGCTGCGGAAGAAGATCACAGCGATGCAGCTGTATGAGTGTCAGTTGATAGACAAGCTCACACTGGACAAACTGCTGAAGGGGCAGAGGTCAGTGGAAGAAGTGGCAGCTGACATTGAACCCTACCTGAAAGGGGCAGGCGCTATTGCAGGGGTGTCTCTTTCGCCCCGACAGAAATACTCCTTTGTTGAGGCCAAACGGAACCAGCTGCTGACAGCAGAAAACGCAGTCCTGCTCTTAGAAGCCCAGGCAGCAACAGGAGGCGTGATAGACCCGCACCGAAATGAGATGTTAACCGTGGACAGTGCTATCGCCAGAGATCTGATCGACTTTGATGACAGAGAACAAATTTATACAGCGGAAAAGGCTATTACAGGGTTTAAAGATCCTTTCTCAGGCAAAACCGTGCCGGTATCTGAGGCCATCAAGAAAAACTTGGTTGACAGAGAAACTGGGATTCGTCTGCTTGAAGCCCAGCTGGCTGTAGGAGGGATTGTTGATCCCGTCAACAGTGTTTTCCTACCCAAAGATGTAGCTTTGTCTCGTGGCTTGATTGACAAAGACCTGTACAGGATCCTAAACAACTGCCAGGGTGCTACGAAGAACTTCATTGATCCCACCACCAAAAAGGCTGTCACGTATGTGCAGCTGAAGGAGAAATGCAGGATTGAACCGCACACTGGTCTGCTCCTCCTCCCGGTGCAGAAGAGGAGTATGTCATTCCAAGGGATCAGGCAGCCCGTCTCAGCCGATGCGCTGCTCGAGGCTGGAATTATTAAGGAATCAACCAGGAACGACTTGGAAAGAGGTGCGATTACAGTGGAAGAAGTGAGTGAGAGGATTATTGACTTCCTGCAGGGCTCTAGCTGCATTGCGGGGATCTACAACGAGGCTACTAAAGAGAAGCTTGGGATTTACCAGGCTATGAAAATCGGTTTGGTTAGACCGGGGACAGCCCTTGAACTCCTAGAAGCCCAGGCGGCCACGGGGTTCATAGTGGATCCTGTCAGCAACGTGAGGCTGCCCGTTGAGGAAGCGTACAAAAGAGGCCTTGTTGGGATTGAGTTTAAAGAGAAACTCCTCTCTGCCGAAAGAGCCGTTACCGGGTACAAGGACCCAGAAACTGGAAACATCATTTCCCTATTTCAAGCCATGAACAAAGAGCTCATAGAGAGAGGCCACGGCATTCGCTTGCTGGAAGCCCAGATTGCTACTGGAGGAATCATTGACCCCAAAGAGAGCTACCGCTTGCCAGTAGAGACGGCCTACAAGCGCGGCTACTTCAACGAAGAGCTCAACCAGATCCTTAGCGATCCCAGCGATGACACCAAAGGGTTCTTTGATCCCAACACGGAGGAGAACTTGACCTACTTGCAGCTGAAGGAAAGGTGCATAAAGGATGAAGCCACAGGGCTCTGCCTTCTACCCCTGAGAGAGAAGAAGAAGGTGGTGCACACCTCACAGAAGAACACCCTTCGGAAGCGCCGGGTTGTGATTGTAGACCCAGAAACAAACAGGGAGATGTCTGTGCAGGAGGCGTACAGCAAAGGCCTCATAGATTTTGACACCTACACAGAGCTAGCTGAGCAGGAGTGTGAGTGGGAGGAGATAACCATTACGGGATCAGATGGCAGCAGCAGAGTGGTCCTTGTGGACAGGAAAACTGGGAGCCAGTACGACATCCAAGACGCTATTGACAAAGGGCTGGTGGAGAGGAAGTTTTTTGACCAGTACCGTTCTGGCAGCTTAAGCCTGACGCAGTTTGCAGACATGATCTCCTGTCGGAATGGCACCGATGAGGTGTTTCGGCATGAGTCGGTCACTCGATCTCCCACCGTGCTCAGCGTCAGGAGTTCTTCTTCACTGATCAGGAGCGGGTCTTTCTCGGACACCCCAGAAGAGTGCAGTCCTATTGCAGCCATCTTTGACACGGAAAACTTGGAGAAAATCTCCATTTCAGAAGCCATACAGCGGGGCATCGTGGATAGCATCACCGGGCAGCGGTTGCTTGAAGCCCAGGCCTGCACCGGGGGCATAATATGTCCTACCACAGGCCAGCGGCTTTCGCTTCAGGAAGCCACCAGTCAAGGCATCATCGATCAGGATATGGCCACGCGCCTCAAGCCAGCCCAGAAGGCCTTCATTGGGTTCGAAGGCATAAAGGGCGGACGCAAGAGGATGTCAGCAGCCGAAGCGGTGAAGGAAAAGTGGTTGCCTTACGAGGCCGGGCAGCGGTTCCTTGAATTCCAGTACCTCACTGGCGGGCTCGTGGACCCAGAAGTGCGTGGAAGAATAAGTACTGAAGAAGCCATTCGGAACGGGTTGATTGATGGTCGCGCCTCCCAGAAACTGCAAGACACGAACAGCTATCCCAAAATTCTGACCTGCCCCAAGACCAAACTGAAAATATCCTACAAAGAAGCAATGAATCGGTCGATGGTGGAAGACATCACTGGACTCAAGCTCTTGGAAGCAGCCTCTGTGTCCTCGAAAGGCATATCCAGCCCCTACAATGTCTCCTCAGCCCCCGGCTCTCGCTCTGGCTCTCGCTCAGGCTCGCGTTCCGGCTCACGCAGCGGGTCAAGGAGGGGAAGTTTCGATGCATCAGCAAGTTCTTCGTATTCTTACTCCTACTCAACCTTCAGCAGTGGGTCTATTGGGCGCTAATGAAAAGCGAGGGAATATGTCTGTGTTTTAATATCATTTAGATTATTCTATATCCCATTTCCTAAAAAAAACCCCAACCAAAACACTGAAAATCCAACAACAGAATAACCCAAAGCAAAACTTAAATCTTTTCTGGGTGCGTTCAGCTTCTCTTCTCAAAAAGCTGTAAAATTGCATAGATGCAAAATTGATGGAATATAGATCAGGAGATGCAGAAAGTCCTATTTGTGAACTTCGAGTTTCTCATTTCCTTGTAGTGTTCGGATTTTCATTGGTCTCTGTATATTTTAAATACTCTATCATGTGCCTTCTCCTGTTACCTGTAACTGCCAAACCCCCAAGCTGATACCGAGGTTTGAAAGTCTTGCAATAGTTAATTATATTTTTTCCACGTAGACTTTTTTCAATTTGCTACTAAGAGAAAAAATACAAACTATAAGGACAGAAAATGCCTTTAATCTTGGTTTTGAATCTAGACTCTAAAGATGAAAAGCTCTGTCTTCCAAATGCTCTGCTCCCCTACTTACATTTGGGTAGCAGCTTGTTCTCGTAAGTATAACTTGGTGAATATAAAGGGCTCTTACTAAGCTGGGCTTTTGTTTTACTGTTACCACATATATTTTCTACTATTTTGCTTGATTTCCATGTAACAAAAACAACAGCAACAAAAAAATCTAACTGCACCATATGAGCTACTCTGGGCAATAAACTTTGGAAGTTTTAAAGTATTTGTGGTGTGCTTATTAAATTTTGCTGTGGACACTCCTGGAGGTACAGATGAGAGAGAGAGAGAACCATTTTAAAGAGTAGCAGATGCTAGGTTTGTCACACACACACAAATTGTATTATTTTTCATGATCCATTGCTGGAAAGCTGCCTGGCAGAAAAGCACCTAGGGGTGGGGGTTGACAGGTGCCTGGATATGAGCCAAGAAGGCCCCCAGCGTCTGGCTTGTGTCAGCACCAGCGGGGCCAGCAAGAGCACAGCAGGGAGCGTCCCCCTGCCCTGGGCACTGGGGAGGCCGCCCCTGGAATCCTGGGCTCAGCTTTGGGCCCCTCCCTCCCAGCAGGACCTGGAGGGGCTGGAGCGTGGCCAGAGAAGGGCAACGGAGCTGGGCAAGGGGCTAGAGCAGGAGGCTGGGGAGGAGCGGCTGAGGGACCTGGGGGTGTTGAGCCTGGAGCAAAGGAGGCTCAGGGGAGACCTTCTGGCTCTCCACAGCTCCCTGAAATTCAGGAGGTTGGAGCCAGCAAGTGTCAAGCTCTGCTCCCAAAGAACAGGCACTAGAACAAGAGGAAACAGCCTCATAGTCCCTTCCAGCCCCTACCATGCTGGGATACGGTGATAGCGGCCTAAATACAAGATCACCTCAGAAATGGTGATTCTGCTCTCTCTTTGCCCACACTCTAGCAGCTGATGCTCATGTGGCATTAGTCAGTGGTGGCTTTAGAAGGAGATCCAGGTGCCGGAATAGGCAGGTGGGGCAGATACTGGTAAATGAGGTGTTACGTGGAGAGTTTTCCTCCATCTTCTGCTGAGGAAGGAACTCAGGTAAGAACCCCTAGAGCTGAAGTTTGGTGGTTGCTGTGTGGAGATCAGCTAGCAGCAAGGAGATGTGGCAGGTGAGCGTATCTAGAGGGGTAGGGTGTTGTGGAGCCCAGGAGAGGGGTTTTGTGTCTGTGCCTGGTGTTGGAGAGGTGGGAGAAGGTGGGCTGTGGTTTGCTACGGAGTGATGCAGTGGGGGCACAGAGATGGGGCTGCTGGACATAATGTCCAAGGTGATGTCAGACTGAGCTAATGAGTGCCAAGTGAAAGATCTGTTGTAACAAGAGTCATAGTGAGGACAAAGACTATAGGTTGGTGATGGGCTGGGATGCTCTACATCGTCGCTTCTGATGGATTTTTGTGCCATGCTCATGCACCGTACATCATACAGATAGAAGAGTGGGGTTGAGACTTCAGGCCAGAAGTATATAAGGGTGTTGTGTGAATAAGCTCCAGGTTACTAATATTTTACTGCCTTTGATGTTTAGGAATCTTTTTCCCCCAACTCAAGTCCATCACTAGGGGTAAGAGCTCAAGTACCTGTAAAGGGTTAAGAAAGGGAAAATATTCAGAGATAAAAAAAGCGCCTCTCTTCTCCAAAATTTAAATTTGCAGTGGCCCTACAGCCGAAATTTGCCCTCAGATTCAAATATGGGTCCCAATCAGAGTAGCCACACCTCTATGTAATCTTAGGGAAGTGGAGGCGAATTAGAAGAACTTTGATTTGCAGCTCTAAGGAGAGAGACTTTGCCTCCTGGAGATCTAGGATAAAGTCCTGGCTCTGGAAAAAGAATGGGGAACCGGCAGCTGATTCCAGTGGGACCAGTTTTTCGCTGTTGTCCTTTAATGTTTTCAAACAAACTCCATCTTTTAAGCTAAATGAGTAATTCACTTTTGGAAACTGCCTCATGTGCTGTTAGAGGCTTTCTCTGCTTTCATCGATCAATGCCTGTCCTCCTCACCAGGCAAGACTGGCATGACCTGGCTCTCTAAAAACACTGCTGCAGTCTGCTGGAATTTCCAAACTTGTGGGGAACGGCAGGAACCTCAGGGAAAAGGAAACACAAGGATGTGTTATTTGGAGGCAAGCAACTCACCACACCAGGAACTTCACAGCAGATTTCTTTCATTGCTACCGTGTTATGATCTACTTGAAGTTCAAGCTGCTGCTCATCAAGCTATGGGATAAGTCAACAGGAAGACTGGTTTTAAAATTCCTCCAGCTCTAGTCTGTCTACTTGTCTTTATAGACACCTTCACTGGTGCATACGAGCCTTTCCCAGACACAGGGTTAAGTGTAATAATTCCCCATTTGGGGGAGAAGGAGCATGGTAGGTTTGCGGATTTGTCTGTGGGCTGGAGATGGTTTCTGGTGCTGTGGTGCTTGCTGAAGAGCTAATTGTGGAAATACTAAACCTCGTGGAAATAGTAAACCTCATGTAAATAACCTCATGCACTTAGTTCGGAGAGTGTTAAGGTCTAAAGAGATCTTTGTTTCTAGAATTCGTTTGCTTGAAATCTTATGGATTTGGCCTCTTCACTGTTAATCCCCATCTTCTGCAAGATCAATCCTCTTTTATGGACATTAGGGCTCTGTTCTGTTGCTTCATGAAGTTGGAAGTGACTTTGCCTGGAAGGTTTATTAACTGTAGTGTTGTTTTTGCCTTGTATTAGATGGTCACTTCAATATCCTTCTGAGGTGTAAGAAGGGTGAGCTTGTTTTCTTCTTCAAAGTTTAGTGGGGAGAAAGGAGTTGTCACTTGCTGGAAACCCTGATTCAGTGCAGCCCTTCCAGGTTTCATACTGAATTAAGACGCTGTGGAGCTTGAAGACCTATTTAAAATTCTGTACATGGTTTAGCGCTTTGTCGCCTTGAAGTATGAATGAATATAGATGAACATAGTGATGAGAACAGGCAACCTGCATCATTCAGTGGTTCTCTGAGGTGATTTCCTTTAAATGTGGAACAAAACTTAAGATAACAAGTTATTTCGGTCGCAGTGGCTTAAAATTCTGAAATGGAAACAACTTATTCAACCTTCCTGTTACTTTTGGTTTTTAGGCTGGAAGTCCTAAAAGCCAACAGTTTTACAGCTTTGTAGACGTTGCTTGGTTTGTATAAGTAAAATATTCATTTTTTAAATTGTAATATGTCATAATAACAGGCACATACATGTGTGTGTATGTAGTATACGAGGATATATGTATATATATATGCTTTTGTAATGCGTGAGGAGCAAATGCTTAGCCAAGCAGGCCACCTAAGGCAGCTTCACGCAGTCATCTCCAGCGTGTCTCAGATGTGTGTGTCACCACGAGATCTTTCAAGGTGCAGTTTTGCCTTGCAAATGATCGGTCTGATCGGTCTGTCTGAGCAGTCCGCCTTGAGCTGTGAAAATATTTCCATTTGATTTACATTTAATTTCTGTAATGAGGTGTTTTGTTGAGATTTATTCAAACCAGGCTGTTCAACTTGGTGCTTGGCGTTGATATGGGAGCTGCTGAAGTGGAAGTGGCTTTGGTGGAAAGTGTGGCTGAATTCAACTTTAGCTTATTTCTTATTTGCTCAAAGAGTGAGGACTTAAACAAAAAATCAAAATACTGAGCTAGCGGTACTGGAATCACTTCTTGGAGGAGACAATGCTTTGATGCAGCAGTTTTTTTTCATTCTGTAAGTTGTTATACCTTTGTCAGAGTGTCTAGAAAGCCAGGACTTGTGACTGGTTTCCACTGGAGTGGAAGGACGAGATTTTGTCCCTCTTAGGTGACTTGCAGGCAAGTCCACCTTTAATTATAGACAATTACAGGACAGCAGGATGAGTGTATTTGCATCTTTCTCCATTCTTCTAGCCTGAAGCCAGGAGAACAAACACATTTGCTCATCTCTTCACATGCAGAATACACAATTTATTTGTCCTTTTCAGTCACATAAAGTGTCTAATTTAGTGCTGTGAAGTTCTGAAAGCTCCATAAGCATTATCTTAATAAATAAAGAGGAACAGCTTGCCGTGTGATGTGGGAAGAGCTGCTCCTAAGAGTGCAAGATCAGTCCAAAACTGTAACAATCAGGAAATCTTTTT
>WEIS01019731.1:336-13368 GCA_013389965.1 Todus mexicanus | reverse complement strand
AAAATAAAATAAATAAAAAATTTGTATCACACAATGGCCAACTGCAGTATGCGAACATTTCTGTAGTTTCATATCTCCTGTAACACACTGAGGTCTCATTTGCCGTATGCAATGGTTTCTAAAGCTCTAGAACAAAACCTCTTGCTGAAAGAGAAAACGTTTTCTCTCTCTCAACCCTCAATAAAAGCTGACTACAAAACTCACCTGAGCTGAGCATAAATGACTCGGACTTTTTTTTCAAAGGTCTGGATTGCCTGTAGGAGCAATCGTACTATTTCTTGGCTGTCACCACTTGTCCTCTGATCTGAAATGAGAGTCAGACTAGTACACAGAAAGGTAGGCTTATGACAACGTGAGAAGATTCTTAGTGACTTGTTTCCACTGCTGCTTCAGTCCTGAAACATCTCAACTTCAGGGCACACAAGTCTGAGTGGGATGAATTGCACCTTCAAAATGATGAGAACGTAAAAGCCGAGTTGGCAGGGTGCGTCTAATGCCTTGTGGCTCTATAGTTGCTCAAAGGAACACTATATCTTTCATCCTTCCTACACAAAAGTACCAGCAAATGTTTGCAGCAACAGGTTGCTCTGAGAAGAGCTCCAGAGGATTTTCAAGAAGAGCTCAGAAGGTGCCAAGAAAGCATGGCTAGACTAGTTTAAAATTGGCTCCCTAATCCCCTCTCTAAAACCACGCAAGTCCAGTAGAGTCCATGTGCAGCTGGAGTATGGGCAGGTTTAGAGTGTATAGCGTTTTCTCAGTACTCATTACTGCCTGTCCAAAGTTACTATTCACACAAAACTAGCTGGTGTTGAGTTAAAATATCTTTTACCTCGTGGCTTCTCTCTCAGTCTCCGGTACAGCTCCCTGGCTTGTTCTTCTCTAGAAGAAAAAGGCACAGAACACAAAGGACTTCTCTAGAATCTAAATTACGAACAAGTAGTTCAGGAGCTCAAATCTTTTATAAACCAGTCTGGCATTTCAGACTGATAACAGGTAAAGAGTCAAAAACTGTCTTTTAGTGTCGAAGTGCTCCCAATCCCTCGTAATTTAGGCCAAAGAGATAGCACTTTCATTGTCGTGCAGTGAATAGGCTTCTGCATCTGAAGTTCCAAGATAGTTCAACTCACAAATCTTCCAGTGTTCCTCCTTGTTTACGACCTAGTGGGCTTCTCTGCAAGTCCACAATATCTGTCTGCAGGGCCATCATCCTCTTCACTAGCTGATCCACATCATCCTCCTGAAAGCAGGGCAGAACTTATGCAATGGGAGAGTCTCATACTAAGAGACACTACTACTCACACTGGCTCTTTGTCATTCACATTTCTAAACACTCATGTTAACAAGATGTGAACAGCAGCCTTGGACACAGACAAATGAGAATATGAGTAATTTCAATTCAGGGAAATTAGCTTGGTAGTCTGAGACGAAACCAGTCCCGAGAATTTTTTTGATAAAAAACCCCCAACATTCAGCTTGTGACAAAGAGACATTGAAGGGTCAGATTTTGTAGTAAATGTACTAGTAGTTCTCAGGCCATCATGCTTCCTTTTTCTTGGCTATTCCAGATCTCTCATCCAATCCATCACTGCTTTTCCCTCAGCACACAATCACATCAACTCCTGGCACCCCAAATTCTCCATTTCACTTGAACTCATTCTCATGAAGAAGCTGCCGCTTGTTAAGACAGTCATTTTGCCCTCTGCCTCCTCCCAACAGAGGGAGACCAAGTGTTTGAAAAGAACAAGATAACGGCTAGTCACCTTTCGCTCTTCATGCGGGAATGACAGTCCTTGACTCCACTTACAGGGGTTACGCTGTCTTGTGTCAAACAGCTTAGTGCATTCCTGGGAGCAGGTGTGGAATGTGCACCAAGAATGGGAAATTGTTGCCTTTTCAAAACTCAAGGCTGCTGCTTGAAATTCTTTGTTCAGTCACCTGTTTCCTTTCCCATTCAGTTTAACCTACATTCCACATCCTCTTTTCAGCTATCCTGGCTCCAGGATTGGGTTAGCAGGACATCTGAGCACAACCACTGCAAAATCTCCTCTTGCATTGCCCAAGCTCTCTCTGCTTCCCCTAAGCCTTACAAACAGAGTGAGACTCATGTACGGGCAATGGACAAAAACGGTGCCATCAAAACCAAGGCAACATGACAGCTAGAATCAGCCCACATGCAAGAAGTTTCTATTTAAGAGAGGACAATAAAGAAAAAAAAGAAGGGGGTGGGGGGTGGTGAAGAAAAGAAAAATAAGCCTCTTTTTCTCTGAGATAAGCGGTTGGATTTAGAAACATACCCGCCCACAGAGTTCCACAGCTTGCTCCATCTCCTTCCAGGCAAACAGCAGCTTCTCAGAAGCTACACAAAGGAAATAAGAGTGATTGCTTTTCTCAGATTCATACAGGAAAAGGTAGATATTTTGTGGGTCAAGAGGCATAAAAAGATCTCTGTTTGCCAGAAGCTATACTCACTAATTCCAAATTCAATCTGTTCTTTATACTTCTCCAGATCAATTTGGATGCTTGTTTTAAAGAAGTCCAACTTTGCTTTCAGCTGCTGGGAAAGGGAGGCCATAGAATTCTTCATCTTCGAGAGGGTACTATTGTAACGTAACAGATTCATCCTGCACGGACAAGAGGAAGGTCCTATTACACTCCCAAACTAAAAATGCAGATTTATATCAGAAGTAAATATTGTAATACAAAAGCAGTTGTGTTAGAGGATGGAACTCTCAGCTTTTCATTAATTGTTAATGGCTCCACTTGTGGGCTTCCCCATTCCAACAGGGTCCTTTCCCTTTCACCAGGGAGCAAAGGCAGAGATAAGTATTCTTGAGAAACTGCCACCGTACATGGCCGCTCGCTGCCCCTGCTGAAGCCGGTTACAGTCCTCTTTCAGCGTCCGGATTGTATGCCAGATCTGACCCCACACTTTCCGCAACTGGAAAAAGTGGAGATTCTTCTTTGGATCCTGAACTGGAAACAGAGGGGAAAAAGGAGGAGGAAAAACACATGTATCAGCACAAAGTCTAAATGTAGCGCTATCACATCACAAAACAGATCAACACATCACTCTTTTGAGGGGTACGTTCCATCTTGCAAAGCCTATATGTTGGCTAGCCCCTGTGCAGCTTCCCCAGCATATCAAAATGAAACACTTCCTTTCCTCAGTTATTCTGACAAAATGAATGAAAGCTACAGCAGTCCATTTTAGTGCTTCACTCCCAATACACAAAAGCTCTCTCTACACTTTGCACAATACAGACCACTGGCAGCCCTCTCAATGCAGTCAACCTCTCATATTCATGCTAGAGAAAGTCCTTACGGATGCAGTCAACACTTTCTGGATGAGGACGCAAGGCAACTTGAGCCTCATAGGCATCTTTCTGGTTATCAAAGAGGAAGAGGAGGTCTGTGTCTGCAGCTGTAGCATCATTCACCTGCAGAAGACAAAAGACTAGACTAGGTTCTCTCACAAAAAGCAAGCCTCAGTAACACCATGAAGAGAATATTCCTCCTCAGCCGAAGATCGAACACCAAAAGCGACAGGGTGCCTATTCTGCAAGGCTGTTAGGTCTGCATGGTTACTATGACAAAATCTTGCCAGAAAAGCAGAATGCTGTGCTCCCAAATGGAGAGCAGTGCCTGCTGATTCACTCAACAGCATGGAAGGGTGCATCCACACTCACCTTGCTATCAGCTATATGTTTGGAGACCAGCTTCTGAGAAAATAACGCAAGTCCAGCTTCCTGCAGTAGCTCCTGGTCCTGTTCTGGGATCCCTGTATCTGACTGGATCCTGGCCTTCACAGTTTGCAGAGTGTCCTCCTCTGTCACGGGGTAGGTGTGTACAGTTCCCGTAACCATGTTCAAAACATGAAGCAACTACAAGAAGAGTAGCTTGACATGAGAAGGGCTGAAGATACCTAGGTCATCTCTGAGCAGAGATCCCAGGATTGCGACACTGGCCACCGACAAACTGCACACTGAGCACTTGCAGGGCTCAAGAAGTCACTTCACAGCTGCTTCATGACATTATGCTAAAGTCCTTGTCCTCAACCAACTGAAAGAGAGGCCACATCACAAGTAAACAGCTTCAGCCGCAGAATACTCTACCAGAGTATGGAACCAAGCACACACACAAGCTATTTGCTACTCCCAACAAGGTCAGGGAGTATTTGTCCTCAAATAAGCAAGAGGAAAGCACCTGTCACTGTCAGGAGATACCTAAATGAGATTCTGTGCTGCTCCTCCTCCTAGGTCTATGATTCAAGCCTCCTCTTTCCTGGGCTACAGGCAACTGCTCTCAGGAAAAAACTTTTCAAAGTAATACAGACCCATAACTCACCTTCAAGTTCAAAATGTCATCCAAAGCTTTGAAACACCCATTGGGTCCGTATGTAGGATCTGTACCTCTCTGCCGGGGGTGCCACATTAACATGAGTTGCAGCCATTTCTCCAGCCTCCCAGCCAAAACACTGAAGGACCAGAAGAAGGGGATCAGAAGAGGTAAAAATGCATATGCAGTCACCATATGGCCTGGTCTCTAAAGCAGGACTGACGAACAACTTCCCTACCCACCCCAATCACAAATGCAGAGTGTAGAAGGCAGAAACAGACTCACAGCTATGCAAGCCTGCCAAGGAACACAGGCACTGTTTGCGTCATGCGCTCAATTTATTCACACATTAACATAGTATGGCATAGAATATAAACATAGTCATTTTTCAGAGTAAACAGTTTATCCCAGCATAGCATAACAAGTTTCTAGTTCTCACCTGTTTAGATTGTTTGGGCAGGGTAAACTGCTAGAAAATTTGACTTCTCCAGATAAGTCTTCTGAAACGACAATATCCAGCTCACTCTTCTGTCGCACTTTTGTATGCCTAATGAATTCAAGCAAGTACAATGGTGAAATAATCACCTGCCTTTCTCAGCCTGCATGGTTAGTAGGCTATTAAAGCTACTCTTGACAGATGTAATACAGATGCCACTTTGGTTTCTGCTACCTGCCCTGCAGGAGTCAGTCCTGATCCCAAAGAGCAAGTATCAGGAATGCTGAACTTGCTCAAGCAGGTCAAACTCCTGTGAAGGGAGCCAATCTCCATAAGGGCAAGGAATGTAGTGATATCACCCCGAAAATCAAGGGACCACAATTCTACTTCCTGTAAACAGGTCAGGTGCACTGCATGCACTCTTCTTATCACCTAGCCCCAGCTCACTCACCATTGCACTGGCTGCCAGTTGGGTAGGAACGGTCGGAAGCCTGTAATGCACTCAAAGGCCAGCGTGCCAAAGCTCCAGTAATCCACTGTTACAGTATACTTCTGCTGTTCCAGCAGCTCTGGAGCCTGAGACAGTTTACACATGCGTGAGACAAAGCCACCCGTCTCCTAGACCCCTCTATCCCTTAAGACCTCATTAACATTCATACAACAAATTAAAGATGGCGCGGAATGCTCTGCCTCTCACAAGCTTTGAGATCTTCTCAGAGAACAGAGGTTACTGCCACTCCTGCTTCCTATTTATAACAGACATAGCTAGCAGACACTGTGAAAACCCAGTGTCAGAAAAAAAAGTCACCTTTGCTAGCTGCAGCACCCCAAATGCACCCTATACCAGGACAAGTATTTCATTCCAGCCCAGAGCTCGATGACAGTTAACTCTATCCCACTGCAAAGTGGTAGCTGCTCTGCTAGCTGAATTCCTTCCTTACCAAGTACTGTAGCGTCCCAACAAAGGATGTGCATAAGCTGCCCTGATCCAACTCTTTAGCGTAACCAAGGTCAATGATTTTGTGTATTAACTGAAACACACAACGGAGAATAAAAACATTAGAGAGAAGTCCTGTTAAAAGCACACCATACAGCAGAGGAAAAAAAAAGGTTCAGCTCTTTAAAGTTATGCATGAAAGATGCCAATGAAAAGATGAAAGCAGACATAGGCTCCTGTAGGTTCCTAAAACCATGAGTATGTAAAGTTGCCATTGGCTTTTGACACACAGGGAGCTGGAGAGATTACTGCTAATTCAGATCTTGTCTCAATCAGTACAGTCTGGTTCTTTCCTTAACAGTTGGAAGTCAAAATATCAGGTGCTACCAGGACTCTAATACAACTATTCATCTCCATGGCATGCAGAATACTGTTCTCATCCGACACGCAGATCTGAACTAGCTGTTATCCTGGGTTGAGTGCTCTTGCAGCAGCACCACTCTAACTGCACGCGTGCTTCTCCTACACTTACTTGTCTGTGCAGGCAGAGACACCTGGTTCCTGCTTACCCTTTGCTCTCCTTGCTGCAGCACAATGTTTTCTGGTTTCAAGTCTCTGTGGATGATCCTGTTCTCATGAAGATATCTGAGAGCAGAAGCTGAGACACGGGAAAAGCCACTTGTAAGAGTGTAACTAACAGTACCCAGCACAAGCTCAGGAAGGATTCACTTCCAGCTAGCATTAAGCATGTGGTTTGGGTCAAATATTGTACAATCAAAGACACAATGAAACAATAAGTGCAAGAGAAAAAGTTGGAGTCAAATATTTCTGGACACAAACAGTTTGCTCTCTGGGTCTTCCCTCACATTCTTCTTGTAAATTGGAGTAACACTGGCTAACTCACAGTTGGCAGGGACCTCCCCCGACTCTCAAGACCCAAATCTGGCAGACTGATGAATTCTATCTATACTAGAAAGACAAAAATCTCATCTTAAGAATACACAAAGGTGGAATAAATGCCCTTTATTTTCTCACACTTGCTCAAGGTAATACCTAAATATAAAACCGAACGTCCTGCTACCACTTACCAATATCAGATAACAAGATGAGAATAGCTTCTTCCCGCAAGCCACAGCAATTCTCCAGCTGATTTAGGTACTGCAAGAAAACAACACAGAATACCATCTTTCTCTCCTGTATCATGACCGACTCTCACAGTCCCACAAACTCTCACAGATCAAGAAGTTCCAGTAACGGCAATGAAATTATCTAGAGGCATAAAACTCTATGGGATTGTGACCTATGGTAGCAGCAATTACAGCTTCAGGCCTTGGTCTAACCAGAAGGGAGAAGAAAAGAGTAGTTGAAAGAAGTCAGTGTCATCCCCATGCTCTTCCTTCTACTTGTTCCATCCTTCACAGCTATTTCTCCTGTTCCTGGCAGTATCAGCTCAAATCTCAGCTTTAAGATCTCAATTTTATCTATGGGAAGATTATAGCAAAGGTTAGTAAAACAGTAAGATCAGTATTAATGTCTTAATTTTTGCTATAACAAATGGGAGTTAGTCACTTTCAGGAAGGGTATAGCTCACAGATGAACTCTGTCCCACAATGGTCCAGGCCATACTGACACCCTGTTGCACAAGCCTCACACGTGCCCGCATCTTCTACACACAAACTCCTCGGTGTCATTTACAACTAAACAAATACGAAAGTTTCAGAAAGCACTTAAGTCTTCCAAAGTTGAACATAAAAAAACATTGGTGCCATGACAAGAATTAGGAAGCACCCGGATGCAAAAACAGAGGCTTTACAGGGAAACTTCAACAGAAGCTGATCCAGCCCTTGCTCGCCATCCCAGGGGCCTCACCTTGCGGAGGTCTCCGCCTTGGCAGTACTCCATGGCCAGCAATGGTAAGTCATTCGGTGCCAGCTTCTGCATCCCCTCAGGGACATCACGGGCAGCCACCACATTGGGATGGTTCAGCCTAGGGAGTGGAAATGAGACAAGTACACATGATGAGCAAAACCTGGGTAACACCCGAAAGACAACTGTTCTGCTATGGCTATGCATTTCCACGTGGTCATGGCTGTCATGCAGAGTCCTACGAGGACATTAATCCTTTCAGAAACTGAACTAGCGAATTCTAAACGTCTGCAATTCATCCACCCTTCACAGGCCTAGATTCAATCCCAACTCCTTGCAGTCAGCATGTTCCTTCAACACACACGCACAACAGATCTGCCTAGGAGCTACAGGAACGCGTCTGGAGCCGGACTGCGGCACAGGCTGTGGCCACCCTTCAGTAACGACCCCAACTGCATCCCACAAAATCAGCCCAACGCCCCCGAGGACAGCCCAGCGCCAACATTAAGCTGGCAAAGGAGCAGCACGCAGCAGAACCGTAACGCTGAAAGCAGCGTCAGGAGCACAGAAGAAGCAAGTGTAAGACTCGAGACCGACAAAACGCAGCGTGAGGTTTTCTTTAACGTGTGCTCCTGCAGACCTGCCCGAGGCGGGGTGAGCCCCGGCTCCCTGCTCGCCCTCCCCGCCCCACGGCGGCGGCTCCCGGGGGCCGAGCGGGCCCCGAGCCCGGCCCGGGGCGCTGCGGCCGCCTCACCTCTTCATGATCTGTATCTCCNCGCGCCCCGCCCCGCCCCGCGCGCCTTAAAGGAGCCGCGTCCCTGGCTCTGCTGCACCGTCCGGAACGGGCTGTTCGCTCAGCGAGCCGCTCGCCTCTCGGTGCTGTCCGCAGCTCTTGGCGTGCACATACCGCCTCCTCCCGGGCTGGCTGACGTGCAGCGCACAGCGGCACAGCCGCGCCCCGCTGGCAGGAGGCGGGACAGCTGCGGGATGTCCCCGCAACGCACCGAAAGCAAGGAGCCAGGCATTGATGGTGCGTGGTCCTGCTGAAACTCCGTGCTGAGACCTAAGTCAGCAGACGGTGCTTGAGAAAGGAGATTCTAATTTTTGCCAGGTTCCCTAAGATGTGTTAAGCACTACGAATCGCTCCCACACCACACTCTGGACAGCTATAGTTGTCCTTAAGCTGTTAAATGCCAGGAAATAATAACTTCCTAAATCTTTGCCCACAGCCATCTTTAATCTAGAAGTCCAGTAGCAAACAGCTGTTATCCTGAAAACCAGTATCAACTAGATCCTGCTCGCTCAGCAGCGTCCAGGCATCTTGTTCTGGAATTCCCTTCTGGAAACAGTCAAACGCAGCTGCCCTTAACTCAGATTTATGGCAGTAATGTTACATGCAATAATCTTGACATAGATTTCCATACAGAGAAGAGCTAAACATTCACAGTTGCCAGTGTTTTATCTTTGCCAATATGCAAAATAGCCGTTGCCATGCTTCCCAACTGAAGACCCTAAGAAGCTACTTTCCTGAAGATCAAGGTCCGTCTCACACCAGTTCCTATGTCTGTGCTTACACTAAATTGTATCAGGACCCTAATTTCTAATGAACTAGTTCCCAAGAGTTTGGACACATCCATTACCACAACAATTGCATCACTGACAGTTTTCACAACCCAGCCCTGCTCATCTCTAAAACGGATTCATCCAGATTTGTCTGCCACACTTTGATAACCTAGTACCTTGTGACCACACCCTGGCGAGTAGATCTTCATTTTCTCAGACGGACAGTATCAGTGACCATTTAACTCTTTGGTCCTCAACATGCTATTCCTTATTTCTATCTAAGGATGTTTATAAGTCTTGCTCATTTTCCCCACTCAGCTAGGGAGCTCCTCTGATCCTTTCTTCTCCCAGTGGCACTGTTCATGGCATGCTTTGCTCCACATACAGGTCAGGGTCTCTCCGCCAAAGGTTTTCAGTGAATGCCATTCAGAGCACAGCACACCACCATCTTGCTTGAAACAGGCGTTTCTCAGGACTGGGACTAAGTCTATAGACTGGAGACCTCTGATCACATTAGAAATAATACACCTGTGCATTCCCTGTCTGGGTAGTGCCCCCCTTACATTCCTAGAAGCACGATGGGACAGTTCATCATAAGGGATACGTACTATCCTCACTGTCACTGAAGCTTAAAGTATTCCACAGAGAAAAATTGTTTTGAAGACTGAATCTGCTCTCTGACTGGAAGTGAGAAGGAACAAACCAAACTGGCTGTAAAATGCAGCATGCCCCACTCACTTCAGCAAGCAAGCTCTCCTTCTCTCCTGCACAGTTTCGCCCCTAACTCCACACAAAAGGCACCCGGTCCTGGATCAAGCGGGTGGGCGGGGGGGAAGCACGCTTTGCTGCCCGGCAGAGTCTCCACCCCCGCAAGCGGAGTTTTCAGTAGGACAGAAGCTGTTCAGAGAGATCAGAGCACAGACAACGGAAAACCAGACTGGTCTGGAAAGGAAATCCTCAGCAGAATACAGAAGAGAGAAAAACCAAAAAGGTACGTACTACTCTGCACCTGTTTCAAAAAGCTCATTTCCAATTTTGAACATCAGTGGCATTATCATTAAATACTATTATTTGATAAATCCCCCTGAAGCACCGTGGTAGTTAACTAACTGAGCTACTGCCTTTCAGCTTTTGAAGAGATTCATAGTGCTGGGTAAGGCTGCTAGCTTTCAGCTGCTTCAGAGCTTCGGCTAGTCCTGGGAAAGGGCTGACAGCCTCAGGCTCTGACCAGTTAGCAGGCAGGAGTCTCCTGCACAAAGAATATTCGCAAAAGAACTTAAAAGAAGAGTTACGGACAAATATCTTGTCAGTAAGGACAGACCCAGAGAGCTAGCTGTTAAAGGAGAGTTTATTGTCTTCCTAGAAGAAGATCAGACTCTGCCTTTCACCCCAGGCTCCCAACCAGGGTAATGGAGGGACAAAGAGGAGGGCGGGTCTTCTTCAGTTCTCTATAAACATGCTTCTTTTCAAATGCAGCCAAAACCGCAGGAAATATTGAGAATGAGTCCCAAAACTAAGCCAGATTTTGAAACATCCATTTTCTTCTCTGATGCTTTCACAGACTACAGAATCTTACTTTTTTGTTGGGTTTGGGGTTTTTTGGTTTGGGTTTTTTAATTTATTTTTTTTATTATTATTAATTCTTTCCCCCAAAAGCAGAGGTCTCTCCACTGTTGCATTTTAAAGAGAAATGGTATGAGTTTGATATTCATCTGCTCAGTTTAGAAAAGGGATACAGAAGCACTTTCTCCAGAAGGCAGGAAAAGGCAGTGAGGATCTGCAGTCTTTTGCTTGAACTAAATCAAGATAGCTGTTCATCAGCAAGAAAGCTATTGGTGCTATAGATGCCAAATCAAAGTATTCTGGAATGGGCATATTAGGTTAGCAGGAAGAGCATGTGGGAGAGGAGGAAGCTACTTTTATATTAATTACTTTTTGTTCAACTTTAATAAGATACATCCCTTTTTTAGGTCTTACTCCACTTCGGTAATATAGCAAACTATTTCTGCTTAGAAGGGCTGTTATTAATAATAAATTAATATGTGAGATTTAAAGTATTCCTGCTGCTGGTGCTTCAGCAGAAAGAGATGCATTTAGTGTATTGTATATCTTCATCTTAATGTACCTGAAAGTGGAGAATCAAAAAAGTCGTAACACCACATCTAGGCCACTGGCTTATTGCTAGAGTGTATTTGATCAGAGAGGAAGCAAAGGGAGAGAGCAGAAGGCACAAACTGTTCAGGAAAGCCCTACCAGAAACAACATTGCTTGCAAGTTTCTGCCTGGAGTCATGTAAACACGGTATTTTTCAAACAGCCATATGATTTCAGTTTGATAGGGCTTATCATTCCAAACATTCCAATTGACTGGCCTAAGTTTGTACATTTCCGAAACTGAAAATAAACATCTGGTAACACCTATTACAGTTTTTCATGCATAGCAGGACAGCAGCCACCAATGGATAGACCGGCATTCCCCCCCATGGAGAACGGAAGGGCTGCAGCATTACAAGATAAGCTAGCCTGAACAGGGGCAGCAGAAATAAGTTGTGGCATCTGATGCAAGACAGCTTTAGGGAGACTATTGCATTCTGCAGTATAAGCACGTGCTAAGACTAAAGTCCACATATAGCAGACTATATGGGAGAAACTTGATTCTAACCATAAACGTGATTAAACCATGCAGGTGCTTTTAAACAGAGATTCCTTTCATGTCAGAGAGAAATTCTAACGAAGCCACTTGACTCAGATTAGTAGTTTCACTAAACGAGCCTTTCCTTAACAAGGTCTTAGCTAGCACAATCTTATTTCTTAAAGCCGTCAGTAAGAACTTCAAGCCTTCTCCACAGATAGCAACAGAGATTATTCATGGTACTAACAGCTAGCAAGTTAAAACCTTGTCACTGTAGCATTCAGAACACAAACCTGCGTAGCTCCTACAATAAGCTACAGCTGCAGGGAGCAACAACCAAATACTTCTGGGTAGCAGTTCAGATCATCCACTTTGGCTTTGGGAATGCTGCTGATTTTGTTCAGACTCAACTAAGTCAATGCCTGCGTGGGAATCACTCTTATAGCCTTCAAGAAGGCTCGCTGTACAATGCAAAATGCTTCCTAAGAGATGAGAAAGGGCTTGAAAGTATACTACAAAATGTGCATACTAATCCAAATCACCAAGAGATGCTCTGAATTACAAGGAACTCATCATTGAGATGTCACCTAAAGGCAAGCCGTTCCCCATGAACCTTTTCAGTCTGACTTGCAACTTAAGTCTCCTCTTTGTGCAGTCTAGCCACAAGAAACCGCAGTCTTACTGCTGTCCTACTCTACTCTACTCTCAGTACTGCTTCGGACATTGACATATTTGTGCCCTTTGTTTTTTTCTTTGAAGAAATCTTTTTTTAATAAAAAGACACCCCAACAACAACCTACAAACCCACAAACTCACTTTTTTAGCCTTGAATCCCATCACGACTCATTCATCTGTCATACTTAGATTTCAGCAGCTGTTATCCAGCTGCCTTCTCTGGGTTTACATAAACAGAGTTTGAGCTCCTAATTTCTGGAAGTAGTAGTTTTCTCAACTCATTGGATTAGCTTTATACTTGCTTAGGGACCATATACTGTAGATCATAAAAAGCTGATCATGCGGGAGACAGCGCCTGAATATTATTTCAAAGATTTGGAACTGCCGAACAATCCTGGAGATTGGGAATGAAATTATATCTTCTTGCCCTGAATCTCAATTAACATTTTTCTATCAACATTACACTCCTTCATTAGACAAATTAATACACATGATACTGTTGACTTCCAGCAACCCTGGGAAAAAGGACTTGGGAGTTTACTTCCACCAGTGTTATCCCCGAGTGAGTTTCCTCCAGGCTTAAAAGGGT